>PVJO010034747.1:0-10630 GCA_004026905.1 Hystrix cristata | reverse complement strand
TAAAAACCTACCAACAAAGAAAAGCCCAGGTCCTGACGGCTTCACAGCTGAATTCTACAAAAAATTCAAAGATGATCTAATACCATTATTCCTCAAACTCTTTAATGAAATTGAAAAGGAAGCAGTACTTCCAAAATCATTCCTGGAAGCAAGCATTACCCTAATACTAAAACCAGAAAAGGACCCAACTAAAAAAGAGTTGCTGCTTTTAAAATACACAATTTTGGAAAAGCTCGAAAGATGAAGGGGTCTGACCATACTATATGGACCTAGTGACTCAGATACTAAATATATTTCTTGCGTACAATATTACCATTTCCCGATAACTAAAAATCTTCAGGGCTGGGGATTTAGCTCAGTGATTAGAGTGCTTGCCTTGCAAGCACAAGGGCCTGAGTTCGATCCCCGGTACCACAAAAAAAAAAAAAAAAAAAAAAAAACAAACTTCATATTTAGCACAGACATTCGTCTCCCAATACATATTAGCACATATTGATTCTCTCAGGGAGTCTCAAATTCAGCATACTCCATGCTCACCTCTTAGCTATACGTTTTCCCTCCAGTAATTCCAATATTTTGTTCTGTTCCTGACATTGGCAAAGAAAAAAGTAATCCAGTCAATTGTCAACACTGTAAATATTGAATTAGTCTTATCTGCAGTCTCATAAAAAAAATAACAAATGTTGAGGAATCTGAAAACTAAGCATATATTAAATCGGTTTATATTCTTTTTTACCTATTGGCATATCCTCATCTTGTCATCTCATTTTGACTTTATTATAAATCTAGCCTCCTTGTTTTAAGCATTGCTTCCTTCCAGTCAAGTATCTAGATTACAGTCAGTGTTTGTTCTAAAAGGAAAACTCACTCTGTTGCGGGGCTACTTAAATATCCTTTAATGGCTTCCTATTCATTCAGGAGAAATTCCTCAATCTCAAGTCACCCTGAATAATTTTAAATTCTGTTTTTTCTACTCTTTTGCAACTTTGCTTCTTTGCTATTATCATCCTTTCCTTTTTCCTTTATTTTCTTCTTTTTCTTGCTTCAAGCACTTGTTCCCAGGATTTCTTTGTCTTCACACAAAGTTGCAATTATTGCCTTCTCTAGGAATCTCTCCCTCTGTCTTTGGCTAGGTTCTGGTTTACTTCTGTGGGGAAGAAAGTACACTAAATTAAAAATGTAAAGGAAGAGAAGATTTATTAAGACATCTCATATGCTAAGGCTTTGCACCATCTGCTTTAAATATATGCAAAACCATTCCCAAAAAATTGTGTAAACTGGTTTTTAGAACAATTTCAAATAGATTTAGAGTACGTGAGATTACAGAGGGAGTCATCTGGGAAGTGCTAGCTGGCTATGGGGACATAGTTTCATTTTGACTGATTCGTAGTCACTGTCCTTGGCTAGTCTTTTACCCATACCGGCTCAAAAAGGGACTTTCACAAGCATTCCTTCCCAATTTGATCAGATTTGGATACGTCAACTCACCCTAACAAAGGTCTCATGAATATAAGGTAGAAATATATTAATTTACTGAGATACTTTTCGCAGTAAGCAAATTACCATGGGAAGCCACATCAACAAAAGTTTGTTCTGTAGGAGGAGGTGGCTGTAAGATTTTAATGCTCAGTGCATTAGGTTTTGAAAACCTGCATGTCACTTTCTAAACATGTGTTTATTAGTCCAGCATGTCAAAAAATCTTTAGGTCTTCCAGACAAAATGTCTCTTTTCCTGGAAAGTGCATGAATGTTCACAGCTAATGATTGCTTTAGTATTTTTTTTTTTTTTTTGGTATGTGTTTGGACCCATAAATCTAGAACCGAAGAAGTGCTCCCGCTTTTTAAGTATGATTTTGAACTCTGAGCTAGCCTTTTGGAACAAGGTAATAACTTCACTATTTGTTTAGTTGGCATGATTTTTTTTTCACTTTTTAATTTGAACAAGGCAGATTTGTTTGCCTCTCTAATAACTTCTGTGGGACACTGCATTATCCATCACATTTTATTGTATAACTTTTCAAACTTCAGGCACAGATATTAATTCTGTTTTACAGTTGAAGACTTTATGCTTGAGTTTAAATAATGTTTTGAAAGTTAGAGTTGGTTTTCAGACAGAGTTTTGTCTGGTACCAGAGCTCTGGTTCTCTCAAGCCTTGCTTCTCAATCTTAACTCCAAGTGAATGCCTCTACACAGATCACTAACTCTGCTCTGTCTCATTCTGCTTTGTAAGACATTGCTCTACATTATTTCTAAAGTCTCCTCCAGCTCAAATTCTTTTTTTATTAATAAGAACCTTGCTTCCTTAACCCTGCCAGGCCATGTCTTCAACAATGAAGGGATACACTATTAACTAAATTCTTAATCCAACTGCCCAGATACTGGTTAGGGATTCACTAAGTCCTATTTTTCAGTATTGTGAGCTTTTGTCTTTTTTTGCTTTCTTGTGATTATTTTACTGAGAGGTTGGTTGGTCCCATTTCTTATAAAGAAAGTCATTAGAGTTAGGATAGTTCCTTTAGCTACTTTTTAATTATCTCATATTTCACATTTTAAAAAAGAAATGCCTGTAATTTATTCAAGAGACAGGATATTTTTGATGTACACGATAACTATACTAGATCAAAGCCCTCATTTTTTTGTACCGTACAGGTGTAGAATTTCTGTGACAGAAGAGGATCTACCATGGGCAGTAAAAAAAGGAAAAACAAAACTACACAGGTTTCACATACTTGCTTTGCAACATCTGTTTAGGTGGAAGGCATTTTGCCTTCCATTTATTGAGGAGTTTGGTTCTGACAAGGCATGTCTGTTTATTTCTCTGGTTATGTTGAAAGCTTTGTGTCCAAAGGGATTGGAGTAGCCCATATAAATTACACTGTTGCCAGTAAATAGTGACTTTGTATGAGGGATAGAGTGAGCATCTGCTTTTCCTAGAATTCTGGAGCCAAGTGTGATGTCTGGGGACAGGGGCTAGAATTACACTGACAGCTTAGTTTTTCTGGTGCCCTGAATTTACTAAAGTTAGCTGTGGAAATAGCCCACCTTAATCAATGTAGCCCTATCTGTCATATTATCAGTTGCAGTGACACAGGCTTTCCATCAACACTTGTGACCTGTGGCAGTGCTTATTCTTCCCACCCCTGCCACATACACCTCGCTGATGGACTGCCATCTTTATACAGAGATGTCTTAAATACAAATTCAACCTCCCTTTAAAGTCCTATGTTGACAAAGAGACCATATTGCTGTTTTGCTAACAACTCTGGCACCTCAAGCCTCACCATCAGGCCAATAACTAACTTTTCTCTCTCAGGGAGAATGAAAGAGGAAAAAGTAGGAAAAGTTTTGATGGTAGTTAATGAAGACTGAAATTACTATTTCACAGGAGGAACCACCACAGATATGAGCAGAAAATGACAACAACAACAAAACAGAATTACATTGTCACTGTACTGTTAGCATCTGTATTACTTACCTTTCTAGAGTCAATGGTTTACAAGAGAGCAGATTTAATACAGGACATTTACAAGTCACAATACTCACCCATAAGCCAAATGGGGGAAGAGTGCTGAAAGTCTGTCTATGCACTGGAGACCCAAAAGATACAATCAAGGGCCAGGAGCCCACAGCACTGACCCATGTATGTCCGTGTCTGCACTAGAAGGTTGAAGAAATCTATACTGGAACCAGAATACGATGCTCGCAGCAGAGATGAAGACTGGAGCTCCCCTGAAGCAAACAGCAGCCATCCTCGATGACGGCAAGGCCCTGAGCTCCTCCTGTAATGAGAACAGCTGAGTCTCCTTCCGGAGAACCAGCCGCAGCAGAGTTTCTCCTGGGAAACAGCCAGCTGCAGTCTTCTGTTTCCCGTCTCCTTTACATTGTGTTGGCAACAATCCTCAGGTGGATCTTCTACGCCCAGAATCACACCAATTCATTCCAGCTGGGTGTTCCTGCGCACGTTGACCATATCAGTCCACCACAGCATCCAATCTATTATTTAGTAAATTCTTAGATTACGGGGAGGTAAACTGATTATATAGGAATCCAATTCACGTTTTCATTTTAAATGACTTACCAATACCTAAAATCTTTAAAAATAGAACATACATATGTATCTCGCAGTGTGAGAGCAACACTGAAATTCAGGACAATGTCATTTTTGTCCTCACGTTTTAAGACCAAACAAATGGCTATAGACATAACTAGTGCAAACTTTACCACCATAAATATAGTTGTATACTTCAGCAAAGTAAACATCTTAACGATGTATTTTGGACTTGTCTTTCCCTCTGTCATGTCTTTGAAAATATTTGGAAACGCTATTTATCCCTAGCAGATCTCCATCCTGGGAAGCACACGATTCTTTGTAGAAGGAGAGTCTGACCTCATTGCTGTCCAATCAAGGAGTAGCTCTTATCAGGAGCCCAGTGGAAAACTGAATATTTTCTTAAACCAGTAGGGGGACTTGACTCGGTAGCCTTATTTGTTATTGTATATATACATTTCTAGAGGTCTTAGCAATGAAAAGATAAAGGTATTCAATTGATTCAATAGAGTTTCCTTGCTTCCCATAGAGATATTTAACGGAGTCTGTTACTAGGCTAATACTTCATGCCCTGGGTCTCTGATATTTATTATAACAAGTATTCTAAGCCTGGAATTGTTTATTCAGTTCAATTGCTTCCAGATTTGGAACACTTTATTTGATATAATAGAAACACTAAGCACAGTGGGCCAAAAAAAGAGAGGGTAATTTATCCAAGAAATAGATAAAGGTTTAGAACAATGTACATATTCCCATCAACCAAAAAATCATATCGTAGATATATACATTTTCTATCACAATGTTATATCACTTTAGAGTGAATTACTTATTTGTTCAAGAAACTTTTCTAACTATTGTATATTAGTGAAATAAACATAATTATTATGGATGAAAATTAATCGTTCTTTTTTCATTCCATAAAATGCAGCAGTAAAAAATATTTTCCAGAGGATGAGTCACTGTTAAGATGGAAAAAATATTACAAGCATAACATTAAGAAAATTTGAATGAAAATGGATTACCTACACTTCTGTACAGTCAGAAAGCATCCACACACTACTTTAAATGAGCTCTGTGCTTCTTAAAACATGCATTTTCCTACTCCTCAGTTTTGCTCTGTAAAACTAATATTTTATAGCTAGATTTTTATTGATCATGGGTTTAGATATAATTATCTATCACCTGCTGATTACATTTCCTCTTAAATAATAATGTTGTCATCGGTGACCTAAAGAAAAATGTATGTTTAACAGGAGATGTGAAGGAAAGTAGGGTGACAAGAATGTAGTTATTTATTTGCCATTTTTAGAAAGTTGTCTTAAGTAGTTGAGAAGCAATACTATAGGCTCCTTCATTCACTGACGGGAAGATCTCCCCGATAAGGAGGTTGTGAGGAGGATTAAAAGTAGCCAACAATATTTAAAACCAATACTTGTGTGCTACTTTCCTCAGTAATCTCATTTCAGCCATGGTGATTTTCAGTTTATCAACTCGAATATTTTTACATTCTCTGATGCACACGACCTGTCTGAGTCATTTGTTAATAGAATTTCTGAAGTCAGTACTCATCCTCAAATTCTCAGAACAATGAGCAAAAGGACATAAGGAGGGCATGATACATTTGGTAAGTACCTCATGTAAACCACACAAAATGACAGAGGCAAAATTTTTCATTTCCTGAGGCTGTAGAGTTGCTGCATATTTCATGTCACGGAATAGATAAACACAGAACGTTGGAGGAAATTTTCTAGTTTCCACAGTGCCCCTTGAAAATAGTTCATTGAATTGGACTCCTTTGGAAACGTGCACATATTCTGTGTATGTTTTACCAGAGAAATTTAGCATCCTAATGAGATAATAAAAGCTATCATTTGAGAAATATACACATTACTCCTACTGGAGAAATGCACAGTTGTGTTGGTAGGTACTGAGGAAGGAACAGACAGATGTGCCCCCAGGAAGTCTCTATCTTGTCTCCAAATACATTTCAGTCTTTTGCACTGTTGAGTGAGCGCTGAGAGAGGAACATGGGGGAGGGGCACTGGATGTGGTTGGCGTCTTGTAAGATTTATGAACTGCTATATTTAGAAATGTCATTTTGTTATTGCCAGTGAACTGCTGGTGTCTTTGTATGAGTCACTAAGAACAAATAGCAATCACCTCCTTTGCAAAAGCTGCTATGAGTAACAGAAAATGGGCTCAATTAATCACTTTAACCACTGAATTCACTCTGGATAAACAAAGTGTGTATCAGATGATATGCCCT
This sequence comes from Hystrix cristata, assembly GCA_004026905.1. NCBI lineage: Eukaryota > Metazoa > Chordata > Mammalia > Rodentia > Hystricidae > Hystrix > Hystrix cristata. Next base: position 4,315 of record PVJO010034747.1, on the reverse strand, counting down.
GGAAAGGTAGTCATCCTTACAAAATGCTACTCTCGGCAGCTATGCTCTTCTCATTATCGTATTGCAAATAGTTTTCTGAAAGAAAAAACTGTTCAAGCAAAATATTAAACAGCATTCATTTGTCATTTTCCTGCAGGGACTAGGCAGCAACCTGCTGTGGCTGAAAATATGTGGTCATTACGAAGCTGGTATTGAATTGTTTGTTTATCTTTAGCAGAGGAGAGAGCTTTCAATGATGCTACTTTTTGATTGGTAATTTCAGGCACTTGTGCATTCTAGAGGATATCTTGTGTCCAGAATTGTTATTAATAGAAGCGCATGTAAACATGCTGTCTGTCTGTGTTTTTTAATGGTCATATAATTTTCTGTGCCACAAGCTCTCATCAACCTAAGGAGTGATGATGAGTTTCATTTTCTTGTTAGTATACAGTGTTTTATATCACAGTAAGTCGGCTGCTTGCTCTTTCAGAGATGTGAGGGATTTATTATCAATGGACTTTGGACATGTCTAAGACGCCTTGCTCACTGATGACTGTATGGATTTCCCAAGTGGATTAGAGGGAGAGTTCTAGGTCTGTGTGAGTTTTACTGTCTCTTGCATCCTGCCATAGGAAGAAGCAGGCTTTACTTTATATGCAAGCAAATTTTAAGTTTGTTGCTCCTCTTTTTTCCCCCAAATTTCCTTCATTTTCCCTCTCCTTTCCTCTGTCTTTTTCTTGTTATTGTTCCATGTAGAGTCACATTGTCTTCACAGGACCAAAAAATGACCTGAGATAGTAACAGACTACACACATCCATTCAAGCCCTTAGACGCATATGCATCTTGTCCAGTAAAAGGTACTTTCAAATAGCAGCATCATACAATATTCTGCTGCTCAAGCCTGTTTTATTTCTTTATGTCCTCAGAGAGCACAAACAACTTCTCACTATTTTTCTGAACATTCTTTACTCCAAGAGTACAAAATCAGTCTTTCAGCCTGTTTTGGTGGAAACAGGATCCAGCCTCATTAACTTTATCACTAAACTTGTAATCAGTTCATGGCTTTCCTCAGAGCCTCCTTTGCAATTTTCCACACCCTCTTTGAGTTAGAGAATGTAGAACTGTACATAATTCTGTAAGAGATGCTTGCCCAACAAATAAATGTCAAATGACAAGCTTAAAAATAAATGAGGCCAATTTATGTCTTCTAAATTCTTATTGTCACATATGCAGAATAGAATACATTTAGTAAATATGAGGATTTGCTAGTCCAAGAGTCTGGTAAGGAATAGAACTCCACTGCCAGGAACAAATACATGTGAAATAGAGTAAAAAGCATGGCTGTTTCTGGATGCTACCCATTTTCTTTCATGTTTAGGAGGTGGGTAAAGGCAAATTTTGATGAAAAGCAGGAAATTGAGCACTGGGGAGAGAAATCTGTTTCATTAAAGTTGTTGCAAATAACACCTGTGGTTGGAGAAAGTCCTCAATCTGGATATGTCCTAATAATATATTGATTTACAATCCTTTCCATTATAAAAATCCCTTCGGAGAGGTAGGTAAGGACAGGAAAATGCAGAGATGTTTGAGGAGAAGTCTTAGATTTGGATCAAAATCTCACTTGTTCAATGAATTGTAAAGCTTTTTTTCGGGCAGCAAGGAGACAATTGAGGACTTCATTACTGTATACATGAAGGGGTTTTCATTGTTAGAATACACTGCTGTGCTTCTCTGCCTCATTGTAAGTATCAACAGTTTGTTCCCTCAGTGGGAGAAACCAGAAAACAAATTAAATGAGGGTAAAGCCATGAGTTAAATGATTAGTGTATAGCAATATACCTCCCAAATAATTGATTCTGACATGATCTTGTTTTCTGTGTGTGTATATGTGATTTAACATTTTGAAAAAGCTTTACTTTTTACTGATTCCTTCACTGAAACTTTGCTGACCAACCCCAGTAAACTAAGATAATTAATATATAATAGAGCTACTAGCCACCATTTGTTTATTTCTTACTATGTTCTAGACAATCAATATACTTAAGATACATTACAATGACAATATACCTTATACTTGATAGAACTATGTAGTCACCTAAGGTAACTACTCCATTATCTAAAATGTATGACTCTGGATGAATATTTGCCTTGCTCTGGAGTAAATCTTTACGAACACTATTATAAAGGTGTTACTGTTCCCATTTTGCAGATGAGAAACTGAGGTCCAGAGAAGCAGAGACTTGCTAAATTTCAGTTAGTCAGTGAAAAAAAAACTTAGTTTTGAACTCAAGCTTCAAATTCTAAAGCTAATGTTCTCCCCAATACTCCCTTGCTACTCTGTTGGACTTGTCACACTTATCTTGTGTCTGAAAACAGTGCATGTAAGTGAACCACATTTCTTCTGCCATAACATTATCTCCAAGACAGATGAGGCACTAAATTGCAGTTACACAATTAAATATTTTGGAATTTTTTTCTAACAGAGATGTCCAGAGAGGTCATTAAAAAAGGTAAATGAGAGGCAAAAGCTGAGGCTTCTAGAATTTTAATGGCCAGTCTATTACAAGTGCAACATCATCTTGTCATCATAGTATTGTTTATGGGATTTAAAATAAAATGCAAAGTCCTAACTAAAGTATGGTTAATGAGTTTTTCTTTCTTTTTTCTTTTTTTTGAGTTTTTCTTAATGAAGCTCTTATACTATGTTTCTCTATTCCTCTCTCTCTCTAGCTCTCTCTCCTCCCATCTTTTTTATCTCTAATTGCTTTTTATCAGTCTACATTAAATTCTTCTTCAGTGAAGAACTTTCTATATTGTAGCCTTCAAAAACATACAAGTTTCCTCACAGCAAAGAGTTGCAGATTAAATGTTGACAATTTAGTTTTTATACCTGGAGAGATGAGGTGTGGTAATGAGTGAGTCCAGGATGCATAAGAAGCCTTCAATTAGACATGTGGGCTAAGCACTCATGGGAAGTAGGTCTCTTGGGAAGTTTCTGCTGTGAGACAAATGTGTATTGAATGCTGCACACATGAAATCATAGATGTATATTGGAAGAGGGATGACAGATTTTTGTTTTTCTCTTTACACAGTTGTTGTCCTAAATTATTGTAATACAACTGTGATGAAGCCTGATGTGATCTTTATCGTCAGGCAGCTCACAATAAATGGATGATATGGATGATAGATACATTAAAATGAAAAAACTATGAAGCTGTGTAATTATATGGAAGCATCTTTGGATCCCTCATTCTATGACGTTTAGCATGATACCCTCTTCTGAATCTAATATAATCATTTCTCACTTGTATATAGCATTAAGCCTGATTTTGCACAGATCATTGGGCTCAAGTTAATTTGTACCAATGTGTTCAGGCTCTGGATGGGGTCATTTGCCCTGAAGTTACCCTCTATAATACATGATAAAGGAATATTCAGAGAAAATAATTTTACTTTCCAAAGCATTAGTTTGGTATCATTTAGAAAAAGTGGGAAACAACAATCTGTTACTATATTGGTAACTACACAAGAAAATTATTTCTTTCTCAGAAATTGCTGTTGTCTGCATAGTTTTCTGAAATTATTGACACAGTTGTTTGAATTTTAGGGTAAAGGATGAACTACTTGAACTATTTATACTGCCTGTTTTGTTTTTGTTTTTCTTTTCTCTCTTTTTTCTTTTTTTTTTCTTTCACTTTTATTGGTAAATGTTTGCAGTGCATAATTGCATTCACTGTAGGGGATTGGTACACGTACCTAACACACGTACATGTACAATTCCCTACTGCCCCATCCCCTTTTATTTTTCCAGCATCAGATTCACTATTTATAAGATCTTGGGTGATTTCTGACATCTTTGATGTCATTGTCTTCTGTATTTATGCTGATTGGGCTTGGGGTTTGGGGTTGCATTTTGCTTCTATGTCTGGTCATTTTCTTTGTATACATATGTACGTTATCCTTCTCAGTTTGTTCTCCAAGTTGGTTTGATATTTTCTTTGTATAAGGTTACAAAAAGATAGGTAATAGCGTCCTCCTTGGGAGTGTTTGTTTTTGCGGTTTCTTCTGGGTATACGTGTTTCTTGGATCTTATGACATTTAGACCTCCAGGGTTATCTTCAATGACAAGGTCATGGTTGGTACCAATTGGTAATAGTGACTTCAGAGAGAAGAAGGGAAAAGAGAATAACAAAGCAAAAAGCTAAAAGAGGGACCATGGGAGAAGAAAGAGGGGGAAAAAACAAACATACAAACAACCAAAAAAAAAAAAAAAACAGCAAAAATAAAGTCTGGGGGGAAAAGCAGAAGACAGTGTTACCCGTGTTCAGTCCCCGA
>PVJO010034746.1:0-10625 GCA_004026905.1 Hystrix cristata | reverse complement strand
AGCAACACAATTTGTAATAGCTAAGTCTTGGAAACAACCTAAATGGCCAACAACTAATGAATGGCTAAAGAAGATGTGGTTTTTCTACATAATAGAGTACTATTCCATCATAAAAAAAGGACAAACTAGAGACATTTGTAGGTCAATGGATGTACCTTGAGAACATACTCTTAAGTGAAATAAATCAGACACTCATAAGTATGCATCGAATTGTTTCTCTAATATGAAAAATCATAAGTGTAAATAAGGACAAAGAGATGTAATAGATATTATATAAAAAAGGAAGATAATATTCAAAGGAGAAGAGAGCTAGAAGGGGGGAAGGGGGAAAAGAAGGGAAAAAGGAAAGAAAGGGGAAAGGGAAAAATGGAAAAATATAAAAAATATATGTATATAAACAAACCTGCTATAAATAGGGAAGGGGAAACAGAAGGGAGGGGTGGGGAAGAGGGGGGAAAAAACCAAGATACATCATGTACAGGTACAAAATAACTATGATGAATGTGATTACTGTGTATACAATGCACCAATACATGATCTTGGTTAAAAAAAAAAATTGTCATCCCTGGCCTCAGATATTTTAGTAAGAATTACTCTGTATGTTTTCAATGAGAGTAGTGACAAACAACTGGAAGAAGTTATGAGAAAACAAACTTTGTTTCGGTAAGAAGAAATTCGTCTATATGTTATTCTTATTATTATAAATAGTTTAAAAACAACAAAGAGATAGAATATTCCTCACTAAAATACTTAGCTAAAAGATTAATGACTACATTAAAGACAATTCTGGGAATATTTTCTGGAGCAGAAAGAGCAGCAGTATAAGATGTATTCATTCTTCAAAAACTATTTGATAAGAGGACCCTGTGTAATCCAGACATCATTCTTGATACTTTAGGCATGTCCCTATTCTCACAGAATTTATATTGTAGTGATAAACAAGATTTAAAAAACACAAACACAAACTACATTATTACATAAGGTAGGAAGTATTAAGAAGAAAATAAGACAGGATGACGGTACGGATTTAAAGGGATACCTTAGCTATGTCATAAAGGGAAGACTCACTGAGAAGACGACTTGAACTTGAGCCACGGATGACACAAAAGAACCAGTCATGAAGCAAGATGGAGTAAAATGATTCAAAGGACAGGCAAATACAGACTCTGAAGCAGGAACAGGCTCGGCATTCAAGACTGCAACACAGCACCAGCAGAGATAAGCAGTACACCTCATGTGGCCGTGGCAAGGAGCTTGCATTGTTCTCTAAGGACAAGGAGTGGAAGACCGCTGGAGTGTCTTAAGCAGGGAAGCACAAGATGTGATTTGTGTAGGGCTATTCTGGGCATATACAAAGAACAGATTTTAGGCAAGTGGAGAGAAGCAGAACTAGTTAGAAGCCTACTTCAGGTGATAGTGGCTTCAACTGTGTTAGCTGAAATGACAAGAATGGCCAGATTCGGGGCAGATTATGAAAGAAGAATCTAAAAGACCTTCGTAACAATTGAAAATGATCAAAGAGAAAAAAACAGCTAATATTTATGGAGTGCATACCTTACTCCAGACATTGTTGTGCATATCTTCAGTGTGGGAATTTATTAATCCTTACAACAATCTTAACAAAATCAGGATAGATTATAAGCAATAAGAAATTCAGATAGGTACAAAGAGGTTAGATAAGTGCTCATGGTCTCAGAACTAGAATAAGACAGAACATTTACTTTAACCCAAGAAATCAAGTCTGAAGCTGTACACAATGTTCTCTTCAAAACAGCATAGTCAGAAGACACTAACATTGACTTGCAAAGTGGATAGGTGGCGGGGTCTTTGAAAGATTGGAGAAGAAATGGGTTTATCTAGCTGTAGTGGTGTGTACCTGTAAGCCTAGCACTCTAGGAAGCCAAAGCATAGGGATTACAAGTTCAAGCCCGGCCTAGGCAACTTGGTAATTTAGAGAGACCTTGTCTAAAATTAAAGGGGATGGGGTGGAGACGTAGCTCAGTGTAAAGGCCCTTGGCTTGATCCTCTGTACTGGAAACAAAACAAAAAAAGCATTCAGAGGAAGGTGGAAAAAATCCAGATTTGTGTCCAGGCTTCCAATTTGGTGAAGTAGGGCTTAGAGGAACACGGGGTCAACCAGGTGATGCCCACTGTTATCAAAGCTATATAACAGAAAATATTGTAGGGAGGGAGTGCACACAGAAACGATTAATAGTAAGTTCAATCCCCAGGACCACAATTAAAAAAAATTAGTAGAGGATGAAACCCTGAGGAACTCCTTAAAAGACAGAAAAAAATGATCTAATAAAGAACATCTGGGAAGCAATCAAGGAATTAGGAAAATGAGAATTATCGGAGAAACCAAATAAGTGGGGGAGGACCATGCTTCAAGAAGAAAGGAGTGGTGGTAAAAGTAGTTACTGTGAAATGGTGGGGGTGTGAGCAAGGTAGACAGGAATGAATACAGAAGAGAATGGGAGATATGATGGTAGCAACATTGGTTACAGACAATTCTTTGGGGAAAGTTTAGAAAGCAGTGAACAGAAACCAAGCAGTGGTTGGTGGGGGACAGGGTACTATGTTTCTTCCCTAAGATAGTATCCACTAATTAGAGAATCACTGTATGTTGATAATTCAGCAGATGACCTCTCATTCTTTTTTTTTAACTCTACATAGCTACTGAATAGGATAGTTATGCTAAAGTACCTTTATTTTCATTTGGATATTATGCTGGAAAATGCTACTTCTTCAATAAAATCACCATAAGGAATAATTCTAGGAGCTTCCATATTAAAAATCACTGGTCCCAAAACATAACAATGTTTAGTATACATAAGGTTGCTGGGCTATTAACAAATTAAAAAAACAATTACATGGAAAATTTAGTATGGTCATGGACATATAATTGCCCACACAATAGTCTGTACATCTAAACTGAATTATAATTCTTGATGTTTAATTATCTGTAACTTTCTATAAGCTGCAAGCTACCTTTACTCATTTAGTTGCATTTGTAAAAAAAGGTGAGCTTAAAATGTTTACTAATTTTTTTTAATCACTTTACTGATTTTTTTCCTAAGTTCAAACTGTAGCATGATAAACTTTTAAAAAGATTAACAGCACACTAACCCGTAAGTCATTGCTTACATCTACTGAGACACATAATTACAAGCTAATATCTAACCATTAATACTAATTTGCATATAGTAGATATGCAATGGTAATTCTTATATAATACGAGGCAAAATTGCACCAAAAACAGTATTTGCTCAAACTAATAGTAAAAGTAATAATGCATGTAACTATCACATGGAATAGAATGAATTCAAGATCAAGTAAGTCTTATGATCCCATTAAGTTGAGGAAGTACAGATGGGGAAGGATATTGCTATTATAAGTTAGTAATTTCCCAAATCCTAAATCAGTTAATTAAATGTCTACTCATTTTCTACCCTCTATTCTGCATAGAGCACAGAAAATAAACAATAACAAAAACTGTGATTAAAACTAACCACTTCTTAGGTATGTATATGCCCATTTTCCCACTAGAAGCACATTATTTCCTTAGTAAAGAAAAACTTTTAAAATTAAACCATGCCAAAGCCTGCCAAATGTAGTGCACAATCATCTACTAAAAAACATATTTTCTGTTTATTTCACTTCAGAAAGGCCTACGGTTACTATCTAACTTACTAGATTTCCATTCTCACATTTTAATTTTTTCATAGCACTTAAAAAAACTGCTAATGATGTTTGCTTGTCTTCTCATTGGATTAAAAAGCAAAAATTTAAAAAAAAGACCAGAATATTTTAATCACCAAAGTATAACCAGTTCTTGTTCAAACAACTATTATAAAAATATTAATTTAAATATTATTTAATTAATGTGAATGAGTGAATGCACTTTATAGTATAGCAAGATCACTTTGGAACAATAACAGCTACATAAGCTTGTGTATCATCAAAACAATTAATATCATTTAGAAAATTTTTAGTCTATTCATATGATGAATTACACTGATTTTGAATACTCTGTTTTGCAATACCAGGAAAAGCAGCTCTTGTTCATGATCTGCTATCCTTTTATGTATTTGTTGCATTGCACTTGCAAATATTTTGTTGAAGACTCTTACACCCATATTCATTGGTAGTTTTTCTTACAACAGTTCACCTAGTTTTGGTGTCAGAGTAATGCTGGCCATATAATGAGTTGGTGTCTCCCCTCTTTTATGTTTATGTTGAACTGATATTATTGCTTTCTTAAATGATCATACCAAAAGTTGTACAAAAGTCACTTGGGAAAATTGAACACTGATTCATAATAAAAATTTCAATAAAGTAGGAAAAAATGGAAACGTCCTTACCCTGATAAAAAGTACCTACCAAATACCTATATGCATACTTAATTGTGAAACAGTAAATGTTTTCAGCTAAGATCAGGAATAAGATGAAGATGGCCCTCTATCTTACTCGATTTTCTATGTAAGGTCCTAACCAGTACAATAGGGCAAGAAATAAAACAAACTGTTCACAGAGTATGACTCTATATAACAAATCCCAAAACATCTATAAAAGCATGCATAGAGCACTAGAAGCAAAAAGTAAACTTAGCAGACAGCAAGAAACAAAGATACAAAGCCAACATATTAAAAAAACTCAATTAGATTTCCTATATGTAGCAACGTACAGCTCAATATTGAAAGCATAAAACAGTACCACTTACAATGGCACCAAAAATCATTGCGCAGGTATCCATCTAACAAAATATGTCCATGAGCTACAGGCTGAAAACTACAAAACAATGATGAAAGAAATCAGTGACAACCTAATTAAATGATAACATATATGTTCTTTACAGATCACAAGACTCAATATTATTAAGATATTTCTCTTCCTCAAAATATATCTATAGATGGCAGGTTCAGCATCAAAAGTACAACATAACTTTTTGTACAAATTGACAAGCTAACTGGTAAAGTCACTAGAACAGCCTAACCAACTTTGAAAAAGAAAAAAGTTGGATTCATACTACATGATTTGAAGATTTACTCTAAAACTACAGTAATCAAAACAATGTGGTACTGGTAAAAGAACAGACATGTACATCAATAGAACACACACACACATAAAGAGAACCACATATATGGTAAATTGGTTTTTCAGAAAAGGTGTAAAAATAGTTTTGGACTAGATCTGAAAGAAATATGTTTCTTTCCTATGGCAGTAAACAAGAAAATACAAATATAGATGTCCTCGGCCTTAAGAATTTTTTTTCTCTTCACAAAGGGACAAAATGTTATGTTGGGGAAAAAAATGAACAACAAATTTCGAAGGGGGTGGGACAAAATTATTCACAGGTACAATGAGAATAAGTTTTGTACATTTTTAGGTTACTAATGAGATAAGGGGATGAGAGTCATTTCCAAAGCATATAACAAATATAAAAGAGGTTTCTGCTTACATTAAAGTCTACCTACTTTTTTTTACATAAGAAATTTGGAATAAGCTTTGAAAACCAAAAACCGATTCCTCAGTAATGAGAAAGAAGACTGAGAGGAAGAGTCTGCCATATGATAAAAAGGAGAGCAATAAAAAGTAAACGACCTGTTGAAAAGGAAGAAACAAGATGAGGCAAAACAAGACATATCTGAGCAATCAAAATACACCTAGTAGCATTTATTCTTTTAATCAAGTGGCTGCAAGACGGTCCTGTTCGCTCTCCAATCCCAATCTTCAGTACCCAAAAAGAACTTTAAGAGTTGCTGGTGGCCAAGATTGGAGTGGGAACTATGAAACTGAGTTTCCAATGGCATAAAAAGCAACTCAACGCTCACTTTTGAGAGACTGGACAAAAAAAGGGGCGTGGCGGGGGAAAAGAGGTGACTTGCTGGGGCAAGAGATGACTGGAAGATGATTTCACAGCGCAGGCGGTGGATGAAATTACCTGGACTGGGTGGGCGAGTTTACAACCTTGGAGTCAGATGTGTTGGCAAATTAGTCACCCAGAAGGTCCAGGGACAGGAAAATAATGGAATTTGGCACTAACAGGCAGCAAAGCGGAGAGGGAAGAACAGGAAGGCAGACAGGGTGGGAGCCCCTCAAACCTCAGACCGGGAAAGGGGAGCCGCGCGGCGGCGAGCACCTCCAGGAGCCAGATGGCAGGGCGACGGCCGGAAGGGGCGCGCCCGCTGAGCCCGACACGGGGGGCTGCGGGTGAAATCCCCGAATCCGCGGGCGCACGGGCCTGCACGGACGCTGGCCGAGCGCACGGAAAGGACTCCGGGGTCCGGGGCGACAGACACCTCACTCACCTGGTTGGTGACCTGAAACGAAGCAGAAAGCACGATTTAGGGAGAAACGGACACGGACCAGCGGCAGCACCCCGGCTCCCTCTGCCCTGCCCGCGGCCCCAGGCTTGGACCTCCGGGCTGCGCTCACCTCTGGGTTGGCCTCCAGCGGCAACCAGCGCTGACCCTCCATGGCCGCCGCGCCCGGCCCCTCTCCAGCTCTGACAGCCGCCGCCGCCGCCGCCGCCGCCGCTTCCGCCCCCGCGCGCCTCGTCCTGGGACCGTCCAACCCACCGCCCCACGGGACGGGAGCCGAAGGGCGAAGAGCACCACGACCTTCTCGCTCTTTCACCGCTCCCTGCAGAGGCACAACTCAAGGGACAGACTTTAAATTAATATGCGGTCTAAAAAGAAAAAAGACAGGGGCCATATTCCCATCGCGGCAGAAAAATAGAATCTGAATCCGCTGAGCGCTCCCCTTCAAGTTTGGACTCTCCCTAGCCGAGGCCAGCGCTCGCATTGTACGCATGCGCCACGTGCTAGCCCGGGACCGCGTGGTCGCCAGCGACCTCCTATTCTTGCAGTGTTCGCCATAGGCGCTAGGGGGAGCGCTGCTCTAAATCCTAGTCAGCGAGGAAGGAACCAAGTTGCTAAACCAGCAGAAGGCATGTAAACCAGTGGACTACGCCTTGAGTAATGGCCCTGTTGCTTCTTCGTAAGATCGCCTCAGTGAGGCATTGGCCTAATCTGCTACTGCAGATTAGAATATATTTATGTATCTAATCTGCTAGACAAAATTGTAGGTTACTTAGACTATGCTAAGTATTGGGACACAAAGCTGAGTTCACTGCAGAATAGAGAAGGTGGAGTAGAGAAGAAGAATCACAATAAAGTGTGGCACATATGTGGTAGTGGTAGCAAGAGGTGTGCTGGACCTACAAATAGAGAAGCACAGCTGAAGGGGAAGAGAGTGTCGAGAAAGTTTTCTGGAGAATGTGAATTTCTGGACTGAAACCTTGAGGGACAATAGCTAATGGTCAGGTAGAGACCAGGATGCCCCATAGGGGGAGGGGTAAGTGCATGGTGGCTACGCAGCCCGATAGAATAAAGGACACCGGCTAGAAGTAATGGTAGAGAGATAAGCAGCAGCAATTCCAAGAAGACGCCTGCGATTCATCCTGAAAACAGCAGGGGAGCACTGTAGACATTTTAAATGTCTCTTCTTCGGGAAGACAGCTCCAACACTTTATGAGAGGAATGTCAGTCTGAGAGGGTCCTCGAGCAAAAGAATACATGCTATTTGGCTCCCTGTCTCAGCAAAACGCAGTGGTGTGAGAGCTGTCGCTGGCACATAAAGATACTGTGTGGAGTCTTAGGCAAGCCCTAATAGGAGACTCATGGTGTAGACCCTCGGGGTTCTAGAGCAAGGCCATTTCTCTGACAGCCAGTCATATGAAAATTAGCCTCTGGAACCTTTGGGGCAGAGCTGCTGTCTTCCAGTAGTTTGCCAAAAAGACGTACACAAGGGAAAGAGGAGAGGAACCCCACATATGTTCTCTGGGCCTTTTAGAAAACATAGGGTTATTCCTTTGGCCACATATATGTGAACCTAAAAAAGGGTGATATTTTAGACATCAAAAGAATAGGTACTGTTCAAAAAGAAAGCCACACAAATGTTACCGTGGCGAAACTGGAAGAGTCCACAGTGTTATGCAGTATGCTGTTGGCATTGTTGTAAACAAGCAAGCTAAGCTAAGGCCAAGAGACTTCCCAAAAGAATTAATGTGCGTATTGAGTATAGTAAGCACTCTAACAGTCAAGATGTGAAAGGAAAATGATCAGAAAAAGAAGGAAGCTGAAGAGAAAGGTACCTGGGTTCAACTGAAGCACAGCCTGCCCTCCCTCCCCCAGAGAACCACACTTTGTGAGCACCAAAGAGAAGGAGCCCGCGCTGCTGGAACCTGTTCCCCCATGAATTCGTGGCATCCCCAAACTGTGGATGTTGCTTTGCCTTTCAGCACCTAATGAGTGGCAGAGGTGTTCCAGGCCCTGGGCGCAACAACCAGTACTGCTTAAAAATGGAAAAAAAAAAACCTCCTGAATTGTAAGGATGATTTTTTTTAATTGGACAGGTATGTGGTGTTCTCAACCTAAAAAAAATCAATACTTGGAGCAGATTCTTTTTGTACCTAGTTAGTTGTGTCATGCCTTTATGCTTCATATTCAGTGTTTTTCTTTCTGAAAGATGTGTGTGGTTTTGTGCAGATGACAAGTTCAGAGCATGTTTTTGTTGTTATTCTTATTGTTTTGGGTTTTGGGGATCGAACTCAGGACCTTGTGCTTGCTAGGCAAGCACTCTACCACTGAGTTAAATCCCCAACCCCTGGTTTTGTGCAGATGTATATCCAACTGGCCAAATATTTGTGAAATGTTTATATTGGCTTGAAGATCCTCTAAACCACCATGGGAAAAAGATGTATGAAAACAAATGGAAGGCAATCTATGGCATTACAGTTAAATAAACTGTTTAAAGCACCCTAAAAAAATTAGCGTCTGGAATGCCACTGGTTCCTACCACAGAACAAGAGCCTGACCTTGCAACTCAAATAATTATACAACTAAAGCTGTACATCATGATCTGGACATTGCCAGATCTACCAAGTCACAGTACTGAATGCATCAATCTATCAGATAGAAAAAGAGGAGCCAAGGGAATGGAAATATTACTAAGGTGGGACAGTAGCCAAAAGAACAAGAGTGGGACCATTGGAAGTTCCCCAAGAAAGGCACATTCAGCATAATAAAATTATCTTTTCCTCACTATCTATCTACTTTCTCCCTGAATTCCCTTTTCTGGGTGCTATGTAGGAATATTCATCCTACCCCAGGTCAAATGTCTGGAGTCATCGTTGATGAAAGGGATGGCCCCTTAAAAAAATATTTCTTTCATTCATGACTGCTTCTTCATCTTCATGACTGCAGCCTTAATCCTCTTAATTCTAAACAATTCTCCTTTACAGTTATTTCACATTTTTGACAGATCATGTTTCTGCATCTCTTATGCTATTTATTTCTCAATGACTTATTGTGGCCCTACAATTTATCAGGCACTGAGTTAAGGTCTGAGGAAGCATGCAAAGAAGTGTGGTATATGCCGTCTCCAAAAACCAAAGAGACCCAACTAGTGTTCTGCCTATTTCCAATTGATAGATATTGCAAGATGCAATAATGTATCTTTCACCTTAGAGAGGTTGTCCTAGCATGCCCCAGAATTTTGGAAGCATAAACTTTCCAAATATAGCAGGCTTCTAGTCTTTGTACAGTTTAACTTCCACCCTCTAACAGGGATATACCTACCACGCTATGAAAGGCAGTATTTCTCAGGCTTGAATATGCACATATACACTGGAGGAAACCCAAAGTGCAGATTCTGATTTGGTAAGGTTGAGATGGGGCCCAAGATCTGGCAACATTAGACTCGATTTTTTTTTAACTCTATCCATATCCTTTGCAATATAATTTTGGAGTTTTTTTCCTACCAAAGAACAAAATTCTGTCCATCCTAATTATTCCGAGTCTTCATTTTCAATTTTCCTGTTTGCTAACATTTATCTGAAACCTCTAGATCAACACTTGCAGAGCTTCTGCAGCCATTTACAGACAGACATACACAGAGTGGCAAAAAATGTCTGAGTTGCCAGCTGAAGTTGAGTAAGGCAGTACTCTGCCTTCTTGTTTCAGCTTTCATACTGGAAACAACTGTCCATTTTGCTATCTGTTTAGTTCTACATCTCCCCCCATTTTTGTGTTTTTTATTGGTGATTCGATGTTTAGAGTGGTTTCCAAGCATTGTGGTCAAGTGATGCTTGCTGGTTGAAAATACAGGAAGACTACAATGTACCTTATAGAGAAAATAAGTGTATTTAGATAAACTTATCAAGGCTTTTAGTTAGAGTGCTATTGGCCATAGTTCAGTGTCAATGAAGTAATGATATACATTGTATCTTTAAAAAGAAATGCACATAAAATAAGGTATCGATCGACTAAAGAAAAGGTCCTGACCAGAAGCTCACAGGAGCCTACCTGCATATTCCAGTTAGTGGCAAATTTATAGACCATCAACTCAAAAATTGTAGGCTCTACTTCTTTTGTATGTATGATATGATAGGGGAAAATTCTATTAAATAGCCTTTTACAGTTTTAAAATAAATTAGATAGCATACCTATGCATAATTTCATAATGACATGCCACTCGTTTGCATAAATCCACACACTTTTAATACATTTAGCATCCACAGTAAAATTTTGGTAGTTGTGAAAGACATCAGGATTTACCAC
>PVJO010034745.1:0-10621 GCA_004026905.1 Hystrix cristata | reverse complement strand
AGATTCTTGTCGACCTCCAGGAATAGGGCAGACCCCTATGGAATGGGGTTACTATAGCTTACTTTCAGGTGAAGTAGGTCATAGAAGTCCTTAATGGCTGGCTGTCACAGAAAGGTGAGGAAAAGTCAGAGTGACCTTCTTGCTTCATGGGTTTTCTTAATTGCTAAAGTGCCGTCCGTATTTTGGGATATTGTGTTCTGAGTCCCAGCAGAGGAAAGAGTAGTAAGTCAAGGAAAACATCAAAGGCACAACTGAAGGCTAGGAAAGGCAGGGAGCAGCATGGAGGAAGGCAAGAGACAGGAACTGGGCAGACCACAGGATGCAGCTACCAGGCAGAGCGACGGTTCTGACTGGAGAGTCAGGAGCTTGGGTTGGGGCCCTGGCTGTGTGACAAAACAACTGTGAGAGCTTGGCCCTGGTGTTTGATCTCTATGGGACTTATTCCTTTCCACTGTCGAATGAGGCTCATCAGAGTCAAGGGCCATGGTACTGCAGCTGCGAGGGTTAAAGGAAATAACACAGGTCCATGTAGCATGAAGGGCAGTATGAGTACCACTGACATTACACAAGACAACTTTAGGTCGGCCATCAAGGAACACTTTGTTATTTTAATGGCTGTGTATTTAATTCTGGAGAAAAATACAACTTGCTCATCGAATTTCTGACTTCACGAATATTAAAACAAGTTGTTAAATAACTGTGAAACTGGCTTGTGTGCACTTATTCATTGTATTGTATGTAAATTTTGCTTTAAAAGGAAACAAAATATTGAATTCTCCTTAACATTCACACTGAAATGTTTTGGGATGAAATAAATATAAGCATGTCTGCAACTTACATTGAAACACATCAAAAATAGGGTGGACTGATGAACACTAGAGATGTATAATCAAATATTACAGAATCTAGATGGCAGAAATACGGTTTTTCATTGTACAATTTTTCTTATAATGTCTAAATTTTCATAATATTGGAAAACAAAAATAGTGCCTTCAGATGATTTCAAGGAAAACATAATAGTTATTATATATAAAATATATATTTTAATCCAAGCATGATGGCAACATGCTTGTGATCCCAGCATTCTGGGAGGCTAAAGCAGAATTCTAAGTTCTAGCCCACCCTGGGCAATTCAGTAACTTAGTGAGATCCTATCTCAAAAAGATTTTTTTAATTTAGGGGGGGTTTGCTGAGGGCATAAGTCAGTGTCAGGGTCCTAGTTCAATCCCCAATATTGCCAAAAAACTATATATAAAATATTTTCATAGTGGTACACACCTGTAGTCCCAACTGTTCAAGAGGTTCAGGCAGGAGAATGGAAAGATCAATGCTAGCCTCAATAATATAGTGAGATTCCCATTTGAAAAAAGTTTTTAAAAGGCTGGAATAGAACAGTGGCTGGCATGTGGTAATGCTCAATACAATTTGTATGGTGAAAGGGGGAGGGTGTGGCTTAATATAAAGTACCCCAGTAATGATGTACTGATACATAGATAGATATAGGTATAGATACATATATGGTGACTTGAAGAAAAATATTAAGAAAATAATGTCACATCTGGCAGAATAAATTGACATAAATCATGAAAGTAGATGGTAAATGATGCTTAGTAGACAGGGACTTAAGTAGAAGTACTTTGGCTAACATCAGAAGGTTCTAGAAATACGGGGTGTCCAAGGGCAAAGGCAAAGAGAATGGTAAGGTGGAAGCTGCTGCAACCTGGAGCCAGAGGAGAGGAAATGCTCTCACCTCTGCGATCAAAGCAGCTCATCAACTCAAGGACCCACGGGTATTGGCTGCCCCCGCACACACTCCGGGAAGGAAGCTGGAACCTATGAGAGGGAAAAGCAGGTCTCAGCTACAACTCCAGCTTCCCTCCCCCAGCTCTCCTCATTCAGAAAGGGTGAAGTCGCTCCAAGAAAGTTATGTGTGGACCTGGGAAATTCCCAGGTAAGTGAAACAGAAACGGGAGTGCTGAGAGCCGGGAGAGACAGCGGCTAGGTCCACCCGAGAGAGTTGAGTGCGCTGGAGGAGCTGGCGCCCCTGGGGTGGGGGAGGAGATTACCTGATGTAGTTTGGACAGCGATTGTAGGCTTTCATGTATTTTCGGAGATGTTCCATGACGTCCACCACGGGACGGGAGCTAGAGGAGATTCTTCTATTACAGAGACAACTTGCAGTGACGCTGCCCTCGTTGCCATCGCCTGCACGGGGTAGGGGTGGTCAGCACAGGTTTTCAGGCCAAGGACCCCCCCTCCTGTCGCCTAGCCCACTTAGCCTCCAAGGCCGTGCAGCCTCTTTCCTAGACCCCGTAGTCTGACACCCACGCATCATACACTCCCAAAAGTCCACAACCCGCCCTGGACCCAGGTATCCCAGGCTGTCTCCGAGTCAGGCAGCGAGCTCTCCCCTTGCCAGGCTGACGTGCGAGCCCTGGCAGCGCCCGGCTCCGCAGTGGACACTTCGGCCCTAAGCGTCCCCCCGCGGGACTCGCGGACCGTAGCCCGCCCCCGCCCCCGTCTAACCTGGCCGAGTCGCCAGCGCCAGCAGAAACAGCAGCACGCGGGGCCGAAGCCCCCATCCCCAACTCATCTCCCGGCGCTGCGGAGTCTGGGGGACAGGGTCGCCTCGCCCTGACTCCCGAGCCGGATCCCGCTTCCGTGGCGCTCCCCCGAGCCCTGGAGGAGACTCGGCCGGGCAGGGGGCGCGCGGCGGTGCCGCCCTCCAGCCCGCGCTGGCTCGCGCGTCCCGAACCGAGCCGAGCCGAACCGCCCGAGCCCGCGCCGCCGAGCCCGAGCCGCCTGCGGCAGGGACAGCCCTGCGGGCGGAGCTCCTTCCCCCCGCGCCGGCCCCGGACGGCCAAGAAAGTCCCGCGAAACCGAAACTCTGGCTGCGGGGGCGACACGCCGCGTCGGGGATCCAGGCCGCCGGCCGCGGTCCGCCCGCAGGCCTGTGAAATGGCGGGGCCGCTGGACACCCCCTCCTGCTTCGAGGCGCTTTCGCTTCCCGGCGCGGCCCCGGGGCGGCGGGGCCCGGTCACATGGCCGAGGTGGGGCGGCCCGGAGCAGGTGCCCAGCCGCGCACGCGGCGGCCCGAGCCACCTGCCCACAGCGCCCGGCCGCCGGGCGACGCCGGAGCGGCGGGGCTCGGGGCCTTGACGTCACGGCCGTCCCGAGGTATTTACCTTCGAAAGTGGTGGCGGCTGCAGCTACCGGAGGAGTGCGGCGCCCAGGACGGGTTAGGTCTCCTGCGGTGCCCCCAAACGGACCCGAGCCCCAGGGATGTCCCAGTTCCTATTCCCTCTTCCCATATGCCATAGACCCATAGACCAAGGGGTTCGAAACTCTTCCCTCACCAACCCCTTCTCCATAGGATTAACCCTACCTCATCAACACCCTTAGGTCAAACCCTACTTTTAAAGGGTTTGAGTCCTTAGATTTTGAGCCCAATGATCATTCCATCCCTCGTCTTCAACCCTAATCACTCCCTTTTCCAACCCAGCCCCTCCTTCTGACCCCTGAACTCCCATCTTCATCCCTGAAAATCCTCTTCTCAGCTCCCGGTCCTCTTCCATAGCCCACCCTAAGTGGCCCTTGACCCACATCCTCCCCATTTAGTGATCCAGCCCTAAACCTTCTCACCACTACCTTGTCCCTCACCATATATCCCTTCCTCTGCTCAGTTTGGGCCCAGACCCCGTGCCCCTGAAGACATGGAGTTTGTGTCCGGATACCAGGATGAGTTCCTTGATTTTACTGCTCTCCTCTTTGGCTGGTTCCACAAGTTTGTGGCAGAGCGGGGTCCAGTGGGGGCCAGGCTTGAGGGCCGTTGGCGACAGCTGGAGGCTCAGATCAAAAGGCTGCCCCAGGACCCTGCCCTTTGGGTGCTCCACGTCCTGCCCAACCACAGTGTGGGCATCAGCCTGGGGGCTGCCAGGCTCCTAGGAGATGAGCCTCTGCTCCACCTTCAAGACCTGAGCCCCTATGTCAGCTTTGTCAGCCTAGAGGATGGGGAGGAAGGGGAGCAGGAGGAAGAAGATGAACAAGAGAATGGAGAGGAGACTAGGGGCACAGAGAAGGTTGAACCACAGGAGGATGGGGAGCCAGCCCCTGCCAGCAGGGAATCTCCCCAGGAAGCGAAGCCTCCACTGGAACCAGGGGAGACTGAGCAGGAAGCAGGTGGTGAGGATGGCTGTCAAGAGGACAGAGTGGAAGACAAAACGGCACATGAGAAGAGGAAGGGACGGAGGAGTGGTAAGAGCCAGCAGCATCAGCAGATGTCCCCTCTACCTGGTCCCTTTACTCACTGAGGTTACTTGCCTATCTTCTGTAGGCATTTGAGTTCGGTGCCTCCAACCATCTTTGTCCCCTGCTCTCTCCCACAATACTTCCCTTTTTTCCCCAGAGGCTGGCCCCTTGCACCTTTCCTGCCTCTTACTGGTGACAGATGAGTATGGTACCATCCTGGGCATTGATCTGCTAATGGACAGAGCCCAGGGAAGCACAGACCAGGGCTCAGGAACCGAGAACCTGGCTCCTCGGGCCTATACTCTCCTCTGCCACAGCATGGCCTGCCCCATGGGCTCTGGCGACCCCCGAAAGCCCCGACAGCTTACCGTGGGAGACATCCAGCTGCATCGGTACAGAATCCTGCATGGACAGGGAGGGGAGGCCTGGGGCCTGGACTCCCAAGCACCTCCAGACTGATGCCATCTCCACTTCTACTCAGAGAGCTGGAGGGCCTGGTTTCAAGACTGAGAGTGAAGTTAACAAAGACCCCAATGCGCACATGGGGTCCTCGGCCGGGCTTCACCTTTGCCTCTCTTCAAGCTAGAACCTGCCATGTGTGTGACAGGCACAGCTTTGAAGTGAAGCTGACACCGTGGTAAGCAATCCACAAAGATAGAATCAAAGGAGGACCCCAACAGTCAGGCGAATAGAGCAAAAGCAAGCCAGTGGGAGACCCAGCAGACAGACAGAGGGAGGGCAAGGGAGAAAAGAAGATGGAGATGGAAGAAACAGCACACAAGCTATTACAGGCAATTGCAGGGTGTAAGACAAACAAGCCAGATGGCAAATGGCAGCTACAAGGTAGATGGACAGCCAACAGGACCCGCAGAGATTAACACTACGTGTCCCCCAGTCCCCAGTGTGGTGCTGTCCTTTACTGTGGAGAGGCTTGTCTCCGGACTGACTGGCAGCGATGCCCAGATGATGTGAGCCACCGATTTTGGTGCCCAAAGCTTGCAGCTTTCATGGAACGGGCAGGAGAACTGGCAACTCTGCCTTTTACCTATACTGCAGGTATCATAAGGATGCAGGACAGAGTGGGGGGACGCTGGGACCTGGTCTTAAAAATGGGGGATTGGGTTCCTGGGAACAAGGTCCTAGGACTGAAGGCTGTGTCTTTGAATGGAGTCTAGATCCCTGGAATTAGGGTTTGGTCCTGGGTATTTGGAACTCGGGGCTAGACCTCTGAGGCTGGAGATAGGGTCTCTACTCCCTTCCTCTTGGAGTGCTTGGGTTTCTCCCCCCCCCCCAGGTGCTGGGGATCGAACTCAGGGCCTTGTGCTTGCAAGGCAAGCACTCTAATCACTGAGCTAAATCCCCAGCAGTGCTTGGGTTTCTAAGAGCAGTTAGGGTACTTGAGCTAGGGTTTCAGATGCTTGCTTCCTGGCTTTACAGCTAACTGGCTGTGTGCCTTAAACACATCAATCATTTATCTTACTGCTTGGATCCTCAGCTGTAAAAAAGGGATGCTAACAAATGTAAAATTGTTACAAGGTCATGTGAGCTTGGTACCCGTAGATGCTCAAAAATGGTAGTTCCCTCTGAGGAGACCCAGACTCAGTCACAGGGCCTTGGGGGAGGCTGAGGGGAAGTAAATCTTGGGAGCCAGCCACCAGGCCCTCAACCCATCCCCTCCTCCTTCTCCAGAGGCGACCAGTGAAACCTTTAACAAGGAAGCCTTCCTGGCTTCTCGAGGCCTCACTCGTGGCTGCTGGACCCAGCTCAGCATGCTGATTCCAGGGCCTAGCACCACCAGGACCCCCCGGGGCAGCATGCCAGCCCTCAGCCTTCTCAGTGGTACTTTAAAGCTCTTTTTAGGCATGGCCCTCTTGGCCTGGAGGGAAGGTTTGGGGGAAAAAAGCTGTCCACATCCCAGATAACTCCTCCATAGCCAAGCCAAATTCCTACCAACATCACGAGGGCCATTTCGAGCCTTTCCTCAGCCCTCAGAGGAGTCATCTCTACCTTCCCATCCAGTAGTCCTGGCCACAGGCAAGCCCCTACCCCTCCCACAGCTCCCAGCCCTCTCAGGAAACACAGCTCCACTAGGAGGAAGAGAGAGGTGGGTTGAGTGGGGGTTTTCTAACCCCAAGCCCCTCTTCCTTCTTTCAATCCCTCAGGAGATCCCTACCAACTTGTCCAAGGAGATGGGCCTGCACTGATGCCTCCAGTGCCCTTGGATCCACCCAGGAGCTCCTTGGGTGAGCTGGAGGGGCCCTGAGGGAGCTAGGAGTCGGACAGGGACTGGAAGGCTAGAAGCCTCAGTGCTGAGAAAAAGGGGCCCATTAGGCCAGGTAGAATGGGGTCCAGCCCTGGGGCAGGCAAGTCCCCAGTAACCCACTCTCACCAGGCTCGTGGCAGGATTACTACACATGGCGAGGCCTCAGTCTCGACTCCCCCATGGCTGCGCTTCTCACCTACCCGCTGACTGTGTACTATGTCATCACACACCTGGTGCCCCAGTCCTGTAAGGAATACAGGGCATGATGGGGGGGTGCAGGGAGGGGGAGTGAGGGAGGCAATAACTTTAAAGAGCTGGCTTCTTGCCAGTCCCTGAGCTCAACATCCAGAACAAGCAGTCACTGAAGATTCACGTGGTAGAGGCAGGGAAGGAGTTTGACCTTGTCACGGTGTTTTGGGTAAGTCTCTCCAGGCCTGGAGAATGGTCACAGGGTGGGGCTGGACATAGGGTGGGATCCCAACCTGCTCTTCTCCTTGTCCTTTAGGAGCTCTTAGTCCTGCTCCCCCATGTGGCCCTAGAATTGCAGTTTGTGGGCGATGGCCTGCCCCTTGAGAATGACCAGCAGCATTTTACCCTGCAGAGGGTGAGAGTGGAGGGGCCCTATCCTTCACCCCTCGTCCCTCTGCTGACCTTATGATGGGATCCTCCCCTCCCTGTCCCCTCTCCTTTGTCTCGCCTGGTGCATCCCCTAGTACCCTGACTTCCAGTGGTTTTCTCCCCCCATCCCGGCTCTACAGGATGGCCCTGAGGTAAATGACCGTCTTAGTTCCGGGGTATCAGCACGGCTCAGCTCTGGGACTAAGGAGAAGGGGAGCCGTAGGGACCTGCAAATCAAGGTGTCAGCTAGGCCCTACCACCTACTGCAGGGACCCAAGCCCGATCTGGTTATCGGTAAGAGTTTGGGGCTCAGGGGCATGGGAGACGTAGGCAAGAAGGAGATCGTGGAACCAGCATCTTCCTATTCTCCCTGAACAGGATTTAACTCTGGCTTTGGCCTCAAGGACACGTGGCTGAGCTCTCTGCCTCGCTTACAGGTGGGGAATCTCACCTCCTGCCTATTCTAGCCCCTTCACCTCCAAGACTTTGGACTCTCCTTTCCCCTCACAGATCTGGGAAGGACCCACGGCTCCTCTTGCCTTGTGTCCCGAGCCTCTCCCACACCCCGAGTCCATCCTGTTTTCAAACCTGTCTGCCGTCCTGTCCCGGGGGCTGGGGATGTTTGTGGGGGCAGGATCCCCTCAGGGAGTGTCTGAGGCCGCACCCCACCCCAGTCCCTCCGAGTGCCAGCCTTCTTCACGGAGAGCAGCGAGTACGGCTGTGTGATGGACGACCAGACCATGGCGGTGGCTACAGGAGGGAGCACCAGCCCTCCACAGCCCAACCCCTTCCGTTCCCCCTTTCGCCTCCGAGCGGCCGACAATTGCATGCCCTGGTAAGGGCCCCCGACCTTCCCTGTTTCCTTCTGACCCAAGACTTCTCTTACTCTCCGTATCCTAAAAGTTCTCTGCTGTCTGAGGACTCTCCTCGCCCAGTCCTACAACCCTCCTGGTCTGTCCCCACTATTTACCAGTCTGGCAAGTCTCGACAACCCCCACACAACCCTCTTTAGGCCCAATTCCGAAATCTCCCCAACTTTTCGCCCCACCCCTAAAAAGGCCCTACAACCCCTAGCCGGCCGAGCCTAGAGTCTAAGTCTAGCCCCGCCCACTGGAGCTCGGGGCACGAAGCCCCGCCCCTAGGCCCTGGGGCCCCGCCCCTAACCGCGCCCTTAACCACACCTGCGGCAGGTACTGCAACGCGTTCATCTTCCACCTGGTCTACAAGCCTCATCAGGGCAACGGGGCGCGCCCTGCACCCGGCCCGGCGCCCCCAGCCCCAACCCCCGCCGCTCCTCCAGCCCCGGCCCGAAGGCGCCGAGGAGAAAAGAAAGCTGGGCGGGGGGCCCGCCGGCGAAGATAAGTCCCCCTCCCCAACACACCCCAGCGGGTAAAACAACAGCTTACCGAATCCGAAAAGGTAAATAAAATTACGGGTTTGAAATCACTGAGTCACTGATCTAATTACACGCTCCCAAGGGGATCGCTACAATATGCTGGGGAGAGAGAGAGAGGGAAGGATTTAGGGATGATTTTCTCTCTGCTTCTTTCAGTCCCTCCAACGGCCATCCGCTCTCTAACTCAGCAATGGGGATTCTGACCCTCCTTGGTAACCCCTAAACTGTACTAATTTGTATGTCAGTAAACCATTTTCCAACTCAGGTAACCCACAGATGACCCGCCCCAAAGCAAGGAAAGAAGCAGAAAGTGGCTTCTGGGGTGGGGGGGAGCAGACCACCTCCTAGTAGCACGCAGACCCGGATTCAGTGAAAGGCCCTGGCACCAAGCTCCACCTTCTCTCTTTCTGCTCTCCAATCAACACCTGCTGAGCTGGTCTTCTAGAACTCACGCAAATCCATGAGTTCGTGCCCACTACCACAGCAAACCCCACAGTGTCTCATCTCCACGTGAGCCAAAGTATTTCTTCCCAAACACGTTTTGAAACCAGTCCTCCCCTGCTTAAATCCCTTCAGTGACTTCTCTCTTTCTGAAAATCTCCTTGAGTGTGGACCAGAGGTAGTGACTTCTGAGTCACTAGTACTATACAGAAAGGGAAAGATAGACAAACCTAAGACACCACCCTAACCAAGTGGTCAAGATTAATAATAAGTAACAAGGCCTGTTGACATCATGGGCCACATGCCTCTGTGGCATGCTTCTTCAGAATCCACAACCTCAGGCTAATCATGACACACAGCCAACAAATCCAGTTTGTGGATCCATGTACAAAATACTTGACACTATTCTTCAAAACTCTCAAAGTCATGAAAGCCAAGAAGCTTGTGATGGCTGGGCTTGGTGGCCCACACGTGTAATCCCAGCACTCTGGGAGGCTGAGGCAGGAAAATCACCATGAGTTTGAGGCCAGCCTAGATTTATAGCGTGAATTGAAAGCCAGCCTGAACTACATAGTGAGACTTTGTCTGAAAAGAAGGATGAGGAGGAGGAAAGGGGAAGGAAGAAGAGGAGGAGGAGAAGAGAAAGCTGCCTGTGATAGATTGGAAGAGACTAAAGAGGTGTAACTAAATGTAACTAAATAATGCTACGCGATGTGCTGGATCCAATCCTAGAACAGAAAAATGACATTGGTGGAAGCCGGGCATGGTGATGCGTACCTGTAATCTCAATACTTGGGAGGCTGAGGCAGGAGGATCGCTGTGAGTTCAAGACCAGCCTGAATTATGTACTGAGGTTCTGTCTCAAAAAACAGACAAAAAAAAAAAAAACAAAACCAAGATAGACATTGGTGGAAAAATTGGAGAAGGGCTTTTTTTTTGGTACTGGCTGTGGAACCCAGGTCGTCCACACTGGCCCCATACCCCCTTTATTTATTTATTCATTTATTTATAATTTCATTTATTTATTTTGGGTGCTGGAGATCAAATTCTGGGCTTTGCACCTGCCAGGCAAGCACTCTACCACTGAGCTAAATCCTCAACCCCTATTTTTTATTTTTGGGACAGGGCATCACTAAGTTGCTAAATTGCCTAGGCTGGGCTCAAATTATAAATATTATCTAGGTTTTCAAATATACACAAAAGTCCAGAGACCAAGCATAATGACTCTCTGTACACCCATCACCCAGCTCCCAACAATGATCAACGTTTTGCTCCTTGTATTATTCCCATCTCCATCTTTTCCCCATAATATTTTACAGCATACCTCAGCCTTCGCTCACCTCACATGCATTCTGTAACAAATAAGGGCTTTAAAATTGTAACCGCTGAGCTCCGGACTCCATCTTTGGAGCGAGGCTTGAGCTTGCAGGTCAGGCGCTCCCGGCGCGGATCTGCGTTGGCTCCGCCCCATCCCGGGGAAGACAGCTCCCGACTCCATCGTGGGCAGGAGGCTTGAGCTTGCAGGTCAGGCCGCTTCCGGTAGGGATTTGCGCTGGCTTGGCCCGCGCACCGGCAGGTTGAACATCAAATAGGGTGGGGAAACACCTTGCACTGAAAGTATTGTTACCTCTCTCCCTCCGTGTTTTTTTTTTTTT
>PVJO010034744.1:0-10564 GCA_004026905.1 Hystrix cristata | reverse complement strand
CAATGTAGAGACATGTGCATATTTAACAGGAGACCTTTTAGTGGAGAAAGCAGCACGTCACAGCTGAATACATTTATTATAACATTAAATGACTAAAACTGTTTATTCTGTGAACATAATGGTTTTCTGTGTCTTCAGTTCATCTTAATCTGTTTTAGTGCCCAGCTTCTCTCGAAAACCTCTTTTGAATGCAGAGTTATTCATTTCAGAGAATAGCTGTAAGAGGAAGAAGAATAAAACAAAATTAGCAGTTGATCAAGAGTACTTTAGGCTGCCACCCTTTCCATTAACGATTTGATTTGATGTGAGTGCAATGCTTTTCCTGATACATTATGATAGAATAACCCTGACAGAAAGGAAAACCAAAGAAAACTAAAACTTGATCTAAGATACAGCAGCCTGCCACCCTCTCTATTAGCATTTTAATTTGATGGGAACTGTGTGGTGTCTTAGTCTCGGTTCCCAGGAAAGCCTTTCTCATTTAAGAGCACCTTATCCTTATCAAGTCATCCTGAGCTTTTTTAGAATTTATTTATTTATTTTTTTAAAGATTACCTCTGTTTCTTTCCTGCTAGCAAAGGAAGGTGTTTATTAGGCACGGCTTTGCAGTAGAAATGTAAGGCCACCTTTTGATGATAAATTATGAGTCTTCATCAGGACTAATGTATGCAGTAAAAGAAAAGAAGACAAATATATATATATATGTTGCTCTGACTTTGACAGTACCTTTGTTGGACTAGCTTCCTGTGAAGAGAAATGGATTAACAGTCAATTTTTTATTCTTTTGCCCTGAATTATGCCCTGTTTTAAAAACTAATAGACTACAAAAAAAAAAAAAAAGAAAAGGTAATACAATACCAAAAAATGTCTCAGGAAACCTATTCATTTATCAGCAATGTAAGGTTCCATATTAGCTGCACAAGTTTGGGCTTTAAGAAAAAGGCATTAGATCTCTAAATGGAAGTTTGTTCTATGCCCATGAGAATGAAGTCCAGGCTTCATTTAAACCTAGCTCCTCCCAGTTTGTTGCTGTCCCACCCGGGCCCTTCCCAGAAGCAGGCTGGGTGGCGAGGCTTCCTGTGTCAGGTGTTTGGGTTTAGGGACCAGTCAGTTTCCTGTAATCCCATTTCTCTGTGTTTGCTTTTGTTTCCTGTGTTTCGGAGTCTTGTCCACAATAATCCTTGTCTATTGCAGGTTCCAGAAGTACTTTCCTTTTGTTTTCTTCTAGTGCTTTTGTATTTTCAGGGCTTATGTTCAAGTCTTTGATCAATTAGATCTATCAAAAATGAATGTTTTTCTTCTTTTGAAATCTTAACTGAAAACATTTTATTCTCATGTTCCGTTGCTCACTTAGCAACTGGAAGCAAACTGCGTAAAATCAGTTTGAACTCCTGAAAGATGCCAATATCTTCCTCAGAGCTTGTCTGAGGTCAGTTCCTCTTTTTTACTTCTGAGCATCTGTGATCATGCAACATGTTTCTGTTACTTCAATGTTTGCATACCATGAGGACCTGAAAGTTTGAGAAACAAAGAGTAAAGGTATATTTTTATTACTACCATTTTTATCTGAAGGGAGAAATATGACTTCTTTGAATTCCTTCGGTTGCCACCTAATAAAGGTGGGCTTCTGGCTCACTGCACTTATCTATTTTTGTAAAAGTTGGTGTTCAGGTTTCCCTTTTCAAAATTGTTCCTTATATGCATATTCCCTCAGACGCTTTTTACATCTAAGTTATGCTTTGAAGTTTTCTGGCAAAGTAGCAACCAGGCAATCTGTGACAACAGCATTAACTTATTTGTGGTGCTTTATCAGAGAAAAAAGTTGCATCCTTATTTAAATAGCAGTTTTAAAGCCTAATTAACTAAACTGATAGCTTTATGTATGTAAACTGCCGTAACGGAAGAAGGGAGTGTGCAAAATGGGGTGGGAAGATTGGGGGCTGTCTGCCCTTGTCAAATGATGACTCTTTAAGCAGATCCGTGTGCCCCTGTGTGTTTGCAGGTCAGTCTGTGCAGTTATAATTTTTGGAAAGGGGATCACAAAAAATGTTCATTACAGGTTTAGGAGCTGCTCTAGTTACAGTTTGAGGAGGATGAGAATTGTTTATTATTTGATATTTATTACTTGGACGCTTTTATGTGTAAGATATGCTAATGCCTTTAATAACCAAATTCTAAAAAAGAAAAAGAATTCTCACCTAGTTAACTCAGATATCAATGCTGGATACATAATGCTGCTAAAGTATTTTTATTACCTTGTAGATGCCTGATGATATGGTGCTATATACATACATGGTACAAATCTCTGCTAACAATATGATAGACACTGTCATATATAAGTATTTGCAATTTATTCATCTATATTTAAGTAGTACACTGCTAAATATGCTTTTTGTATAAATTATATTGAAAATATTCATTTATATTAAATTTTTGGATATAAAATTACTCATTCATTTGTAGGTTCATAGTAAGTGTTTATTAGATTGAACTGACTGAAATTTCTGACACCTGGGTAAGATTGACCTATAAAAGTGATGATTCCGTGTGATTCAGTGTACTACATGTAACAGTCAATGTAATTACAGTTGATATATAGTTATTAAATACATAATTTGTGGTATTTTTGTAGTGATTCTTTGATCAGGAGTTCTATGAAAGATATGGATCCTTCCCCAGAAAAATTCTCAGTCATACAAAATTTTCGATATTATTTTAGTGTTCTCACAGCTTTCTGAGGATTGTCCTATGATTCTTGCTCTCGCTCTGAAGAACCTGCATGAGGTTGTATGGGTGACAGGCAGTGTAGGGCCAAGTGGAATGAGGAGGATGCACAAGACCTAAGAGAAGATAGGTGTAAGGAGAAGCTACAGGCCTAGCGCCCACGAGGGTTTCTAAATGAGCACTTTGGGAGAAAAGCTGCTGCCCAAGGACAGAAGAGTTTGTTCTCTGGGTTATTAATGGCTCCCCTCTGGCCTCTCCTAGCTTCATTCTCTGAGACTCCAGTGTTCTGATAGTGAGGAAGGCGACAGCAATTGCTCTTTCACACCCCTTAACTGTAGACCTTTGCCTGAATTTCATCTCTGTCCTTATGCTCCGATTTTTTCCAGTATGTTATTTGGCCTGTGAGAGCCTTTCCTTGGCAATCAGAGCAAACTGTGGGCAAGAGCCTAAATAAAGGACCCTAAGAAAATCTTAAGAGAGAATGCTGAGTGCCTGGGATAAAGATCTTTGTTTTGAGAGGTTCCCTTGGAAGAATAAATAATGTACTGGGCTCTTTCACATGAAGCAGCTCTTACAGTCTGGCCTTCTTCCTTCACCTCTTTGAAATGCATGGTGACAACACATTGATATTGCTGAGGTTAATGACTGACTGATTAACAACGGAGAGTACATTTGCAGGCAAATGAGCTGTAATAATTGTTGCGGGAACTCCTCTGAAGTCATGTTTTAAATAGGCTTATAAGAGCTCTCGAAATGGCTTTTTCACTCTGTCTGGACAAGTCCTCCCTATGTTTTTTCACCTTCTGTGTTCTGATGATGGTGGAAAAGAAGACTCCAACAAGGTTATCCAAGATAATCTAAAAAGTGAGTAGTGTTGGATCTTCATTATGAATTATTGCCAACAGTAGTCTTGTTCCCTGGGAGGAATTTATACTTGTAGCTGCTTTGAGCTGTAGCGTGGGTTTGTGGATTTACAAAATGTAAGTTAAGAGTTCGATATTCTGGATCCAGAGTGTCCTCCAAGGCATATGTCCTAAAGGCTTCATTGCCAGCCTATGGAACTATTGAGAAAGGGATTCTGCAGCCTTTGTCTCTATGTTCTTCCTGGTGACAATGAGATGAGCAGTCTCCTTTGGTGCACAGGTCCACAGGAACAAGGGCCAAGCAACCATGGACTGAAAACTCTGAAACTATAGGATAAAATAAACATTTCCTCCTTATAAATTCATTTTCCTCAGATATTTTGTGATGGTGATGGGAAACTGACTTACACAAAGATTCAATGTGCCTGTTGCCTGTGTTTTGGAAAGACAGTTTGGCATTTATTTTATAAAAAGTAAAGGTGGAAATATTGTCATTTTTATTTGCAGATATTAAATGTATACAGTTTCAGAAAAGAGTATCCCTCACCTTTTTAACACTTATATACTGTTTTGCCTACTAGTAGTACTAATCTCCAAGGTCCCAAGCTCTATCAAACTGAGGACTGATTCTCCTCCTGACTTTAGGAATCAGATCTGTGATTATATATAATTGCCAATGTGATAGTGGCCTTCAAAATGTGCCATACATGACGCTCAGCCAGAGTGCTCTAAAAATAAAAAGGCAGCAGGCCCCTACCTTAAGAGTTTCTGCTGCAGTGGGTCTGGGATAGAGCCCCAGAATTTCCATTTCTAATGAGTAAAAGTTAGTCTAGATGATGCTTGCCATGAGCTAGTGCTTTGAGAAGCAATGTTCTAGGTATATGGTCAAAATTGGGTGCCTTCGGTTGTAGAGAGATGCTGTGGTTGGTCCTAGCCTACTTTGTCCTTTCATAGTTCTCATCCTCCACAATGCACAGGCAGACACAGACACACACTGAAGTGGACTGCTTAGAGGGAAACCACCAGTCACCAGGCAATTATCCTGACATTCTGTTCAGGCTGTGTAATTTTTCCTTTTATTCTTGCTTTTGGTCACTCAGTTGACATGCATGTATGGATAGCTTGCTGAGCCTATTTTCGAAGCTATGGTCCTGGAGTTACCAAAGGAATGAGCTGTCTTCGGAAGGGCAGTACATTATGGTGCCTTTCACTCTCATGCTATTTCCTTAGCACCTTTGCTTTAATTATTTTACTTTAAAAATGTGTTAGACCTGTGTTAAAGGTGATCAATCAGAGTCATGGTTATAGCCGCCAGGAGGACCTGAGCCAGTGAAGACAGTGTACACAATGTTGTGGGTGATGGCTTGTGCAGGATAAGTTGTAGTATCAAGTATACCAACTTTGTGGAATCATCTTAGGTTATCAGCTATTGCCCCGGCTTGAAACAGTAAATTTGAATCTAATGGCCTTAATGCAAAAAAATGACCAATATTTTATGGAAAATTATAGCAAGTATTTCAAAATGTGTTTTTATTACCTTCAATAACTGTTTTACGAGTATATAAAAAGGCACTTAGAGCAGCACTATTAGGGGCCACACATTACAATGGTTATGTCATCTATGCTTGGAATACAGGGATTGTACCATTCACAATATTGTGGATTTGCAACTATCATCTTTACGGGCAGGGAAGTATACTGGATTCTTTTTCAAGTGCTACTGAGCTTGTGACCACCTATAGATCTCTCCATTATCATTGGAATGAAAACGACTGTTTCACCTCTAGCATTGTTGCTTGCAAGATTAATACACATTTATTGGGCTACAGTAAGAATAATATGAAAAAAGAAAACTCATATTTTTGCACTAATCAGTTGTGACAATATTGGCAACAAAATAATAATAGTAGAAAAATTGAATACTTTGTATTAACCAGCTATTTTGCATGGATTATCATGTTTAATCCCTACAGCAATCTACAAGGATTATCATTAGTCTTCTAATTTTACAGATAAGAAAATTGAGGCTCAGAGAACTTCAGTTGTTTGTCTATAGTTAAATGGCAGAGCTGAGATTTCACACAAGATTTTTGCTCTGAACTGTGGCCTTGTGAGATATCTATCCAGCTATCTCAAACACATTTTGCCAAAATGTCTTATTCCTGGTGACAGACATTAGTAGTGAACAAGTATGAACTGTTAGTATTCATCTGCACTCCAAGAATTAAAAATAGGAGATTATCCCCTCTCATCTCGGATGTTCTCCTCTGTCCTTATCTCCCCTACCACAAACTCCAAGGAACATTAATTCCTATCAATGAATGAATTCCTACTAGAGGGGTAATAACCTTGTTTTGGTGACTTCTTACAGTTGTTTGCAGGCAGTATTTGCATCAGAGAATTTGCTTTTTTGATCCCAAGAAAAATATGTTCAGTGACTCCAGCCTATGGTGGAAAGCAGAGTCTTCTACTCTATTCTGACGATTATTTAGGCAGATTGGATTTTTGCTATTACAAACAAGGTAGCAGTGATCACCGTTGTCCATCATATCTTTGTCCATATAGACGACCCTTTATCTATGAAAACATAGATACAGCTACAGAGGAGTGGAGGCCTAGATCATAGCAAGCAGGTTTGGAATTCCCATAGCAAGTCCAGTCATTCTCAAATGGACTGTTCCAATGTACAGTACACGTCTACCCGCCATATAAAACATGGCCTGTTTCCACCACACTCAGCAGCATGTAATATGTGTGGAACACCTTAGAAGAAACAGACGAGAAGGAGTTCAGGACAGTCGAAGATTTAATATACCGGGGTTGTCTTATTTGCCCTTGTAAGGGCTGTGATTCAGAAAGGGCTAGGCTTGGTTGGCCTGAAATGTAACCCTGTTAACATCATCATTTGGCATATTCCAGACTCTTCACCTCAGCTGGCTTCTCATTCGTCTCTGTTCTCTCCAATTCTAACACCGAAGGCCAAAGAGATGGGGAGCCTGACAGTGTGATCCCACTGAGACCCTAGAGGCAGGACTCAATTGCCAAGGAAAATACCCTGTGCCTCCATATATTTAATAGTTTACTTTTCGTTTTTCCTAGAAATACAAATGAGCTGCTCCCCCTCCCAGTCCCTACCCCGGGCAGCTCCTGAGGAATTAATGACCAGCTGAGATTAATGAGTCCCCACTCAGCTCCAGGCCATCAACTCTCCCAGCTGGCCATTAATCCCCTAGAAATGCCCCACGCCTTGGTAGTTACTCCTTAATTATGGAAGGCATTAAGGATCAGGAGAGAATCCTAAGTGAAATGAAAAGGCCATTTTTCATTGGTGCTCAGTGTGGGATGTTCAAGTCCAGGCGGCACAGAGAAACACAACCACGAAGTGATTAAACCAACCGTGTGAGGAGCAGTCATCAATCTCCATTTCCTCCTTTGATCATCCGAATTCGAGGCGCCTATTCAAGGCTAACCCATGTCTAAGACCAAGTAAATAACTTGTGTCCAGTGAATTCTTGATTAAACCAGTGCCTGGGTCTCCTTCAAGCCAGATACAGCTTTATGTCAGGGAGGAGTAAGTGCTTGTCTGTGTGGTTTGATACTTAAGGGGATCTAAGATTTTTCTCACCCCTCCATCTATTCATCCCTATTTATCAGCGTCTAAAACTAATCTCTTAATCATTTTTGGCACAGTGGATTTTTAAATGGACTGCAGAGACAACTGGAGTGTTTCCTCCTGTGCATTACTGTTTTTTTTTTTTTTTTTTCCTCAGCTGGTGGGTACGGCCATGATATAAGCAATATTTTCCATGTGTTTTTGATGTGGGAGTTCAATATGGGAGTTTCACTAACTATGCATTTTGGTAACAGTAAGAAGAAATTATGGAAAGCTAACATTAAAATGCAGATTTTGAGAAGTTAGTTAACAAGCATTAATACTCTATTACAAGTTGTTATTCCTGAAACACAGTCCAAAAAAGATGGTGGTCACCTTTTTTGTTTGTTTTTAGTTGTTTGTTTTTGCAGTGTCTGTGATGGACACGAGTCACCGAAGAATGCTAAGCAAGCGCTTTAGCCCTGATCTCCCCCACCACTCCCTGTATAGAGACTTGCTCTTTGTTTAGGACCATGTTTGCGACAGGACATCTGTAGGCTAAGTTTGCTGCAAATACAAGGAGGAGTATTTAGAGAGCGAGGTTCTTGGCTGAGCAGTGAGAGTGATCCTAAGGCAATACTTGGTTAGAGAAAGAGTTGGGAGAGTTACCTAAATAAAGCCAAAAGCAAAGTTTACCTACTTGAAGATTTTTTCTAAGGGAAATCCTGCTGAAGCATGCCAACTTTTTTTTTTTCCCCTGGTATGGAGGTGGTATTAGATTAATATGAAGTTAATACTGTATCATACTTTAAGCTAACTTCTACAACAGATAAAGTACCGCCATTTGAGATCTCTGAGACAGACCACTGGGATTTTGACTGAGGCACTTACTGTTCACATTTTTGGCATTAGCCTAAACTTCTAGGGAAAAACATTGCCCTTTTCATGTTGTTGTGAGTCCAAAGTAAAATGATCCTTGAAAGTGTTTACAGATCTTCATAGTTAATGTTCAATACATGAGATTTTATAAACTTTACATATGTATATTCTATTGTATTTCATGAAAAATAACTATACTGAAGTGAAATCTTGGGGTTATTTTCATTTTTTTGTTTGCCTTCTGAAATACTGTGCCCGTGTATGCACATGTATGATTGATGCCCCTGATTATCCCAATGTAATGTCTCAAATTAACTCCTCCTCTTTTCCTATTTGTATCACTTACCGGCCTGGTCCAAGCTCTTAATATTAATCCCTATTTTCTGTCACCCATCCTTAAATAATCATCTGGCTGTCTGCATCTCTACTTTCTTCCAAATGCTGGGTGGGGTTTTATGACATTAGAAAGAATCCTGAATGATTTCTTTTAGTCTCGTGTCAAAATCCTCCATATCTTCTAAGATACTACTCTCATGTCTGTTCCTTACAGTTCTCCTATAGCCTCACTGACTGAAATCTTATAGCCTATATTATTACATTACTCACTATTCCTATCTCATTTAGTTGGACTTTGCTTTACTTTTTTATTCATTCGTTCATTCATTTACCTGTTGTTATAAGCTGTGGCTTCTAATTGCATTGTATGTTCAATGCCAATCACTTGCATTTTTAATTCACTTACTACTCTGCAAATATTCTTTGTACTTTTATTCTCCAAGCAACACAGTAGGTCATAGTAATAAAAAAAATAGTTGGAAAAGAAAGTCATAGTCCTTTTTTTTTTTAATGAAGATTATGAGTAGAGAAAAAAATAGACATGTCAGTAAAATAATCGTTTTAATGTTTACATAATTATAATTTACCAAAAGATAGAGCTCACCAAATAATCTCATCTATACTCAAGAATCAAAGAAAATTCTCTTAAAGAAAAGACGATGAGAACTTACCTGCCTAGAAGTTAACTACGGCAGGTCTGGCTGACAAGAATAGTTCATGCAACTGAAACAGAAATATCCAGGGCCAATGGCAAAAGGAAATTTGAATTTTATGTAGGGGTTTGGAAGATCTGGAAAGGCCTATGGGTTTCACCAGGGAAAAAGGGAGAAAAGTTGAAAGATAAGAATATAGAGGAAAGTAGCCTTACTAAGGTGTTTGTTCTTTCTCTTAGAAGAAAAATGTTTCACATTTATTGTCTCCCAAGGGCTCCACAATTTGCGGATACCTGGTAAATATATGTTGTTTGAATGTCTGAACAAAATTGTGATGTTCCTATAAGTGCTATTTGTTCCTCGTGGATTACTGGGGTATGAATAGGAAATCTGTAATGATTTATTGGCAGAATTCTCCAGGGCTTAGATTTGTGACCTAGCTTCAAGACTGATAAAAATGCTGTTTGAATTATGTTGAAAAATAATAAAATAAAAAAGGTAAAGCCAATGGAATACATTGTACTGGAAAAGAATTATTGAAAGTTTAGTTCTAGAAATGAATGGTTTAAAAGAGGAAATTTCCTTCCTTCTTACTCTTTTAAGCTGTGCCAAATAAAATACCTCAAAATATAAATAAATTTCCGCTTTGACTTTGGAAATGACTTTTTACAGTGTCTCTGTAATGTTTCATCATAAATCTTAATGTCTTTACTATGTTTTATATCTGAAGCTTCGCTTTTTTGGCAATGAGTACAAAATTAAATAAGACTTAAAGAGAGGTCGTGTTTTACTGAAGACTACTATTGTTGATGACGAAGACTAAGAAAGTTTAACTATCATCTCCATACTGGTTGATGAGGAAGAAAATTTTAAAAATAATTTAACCTTTTGTTTTAAACAATTACATGATATTTGATTAAGGCAAATACTATCTGTACTTCCCACTCTTTACCTTCCATCTCAAGGTGCTTTGTGAATCAAATTACACAGAACAATAATTTCTCTCTCCCCTTCTCCTCAAATATCATCTGGCCTCTGTCAGAGATTAAACTCAATTCTTTAGTATGTCCAGGGTGACACATCTATTTAAAGCTTTAATGGATAATCAGATTCCTCAGGGAAATTTAATGTGGTTAAATAGTAATAAAGGAACTTTCCAGTAGAACATAAACAATACCATAATGAAGAATATTAAATCATATGTTCTGTCACTGAGCCCATTATAGAACCCATTTAAAATTATAATAAATTTGCATTTGGCACTTGCTAGAGATTGGCAAATTTATTCATGTGAAAAATAGAGAATATGGATTAAATGTCTTTGGATTTCCCTTTTGGAACTAAAAAATAATCATTCCTGTATAAAGATATGTATGTCATGTATGTTTATACACACACATACATATTCTTAATACATTAAATGCATTCTGAAGACATTTTCGTTAAGGTATTTTAAAAATTTAAAAGTTAATGACGAGCAACAAAAAGATTAGTGATTTTGATTTTAAATTCCTCGT
>PVJO010034743.1:0-10605 GCA_004026905.1 Hystrix cristata | reverse complement strand
TATTGGTGCTTATTTGGTTTTTCATGTCTGTCAATATTTGTTGTATGTAGT
This sequence comes from Hystrix cristata, assembly GCA_004026905.1. Lineage (NCBI taxonomy): Eukaryota > Metazoa > Chordata > Mammalia > Rodentia > Hystricidae > Hystrix > Hystrix cristata. Next base: position 10,554 of record PVJO010034743.1, on the reverse strand, counting down.
TAGGCACCCTGTATTTGGTGCATATATATTTATGATTGTCATCTCTTTTTTCTTGGATTGTTCCCTTTACAAGGATGTAGTGACCTTCTCTGTCTTTCTTAATGAGTCTTGGCTTGAAATCCACTCTGTCTGCAATAGAATGGCTACCTCTGCTTTTTTCTGGGTTCCTGTCACATGAAGTATTATTTTCCATCCTTTGACTTTCAGTCTACGAATTTCTTTTTGAATTAAATGTGTTTTCTGTATGCAGCAGATTGCTAGGATGTGAGCCCAGACCGTGACCGAGGGCTGTGACCAGGGGCCGCAAGATGTGCTGTGAGGCGGCACTGTGAACCGGGGCTGCAAGCTGGAGCTCTGGGAGAAAGTGCTGTCCATCCGTCACCTTCTTCTTCTGGGCTGGTCTCTCCTTTTGCTTTCCCCGTGGGCTTCAACTCTTGCTTCAGCTCCCTGCTGGGTCCTGAGAACACGCTTCCCTCCTTCTCTTCCTGAAATTGCTATATTCCAGTGTCTGGACAACAAATCTCAGAGAGGCTCTGACTCTGCTTCTCTCCACTCTGCCATCTTCCCAGAAGTCCACCGAATGATTCTTAAAGAGTTAGTCACAAATGTTCATATACATAAAACAAATTTATCTCTAAATCTCAAAATTTTAACTCATTTTATTATAATCAAAATAAAGATATTAAAAGGCAAAGGTACTGAGTGATTACTGAAGTGAGCACAGCAGTATTATTTCCCTCTGATCACTTTTTCATTTGTAAGACAAAATTTAAAAAATGGGGACATTTTGAAAATGTAGGGATTAACCCCCTCTGCCATCTTGTACGTTTGTTTCATTTGTTTATCGTTTTTGCCTTCTAAGTTTGAGAACTTTTAAGCTGGCTTTTTGAAATTCATACAAGGAGAACAAACTAGTTGCTTGATTTGATACTCTTCTAACTCTTCAGTGTAGTAATGTAAAGCAGTTTCCAATTTTTAACATTGAAAGGTTGAGAGACAAGCCGTTGCCTCCAGCTGTCTCCCAATTTTTCTTGTCCAGACTCAAAATGCCAAAGACACAAAAGGTCCCCTCTCCTCCAGTCCAGGCACACGAAAGCCTTCAATTATTCCCTCTCAGTTAACTGTCTTTTGTAAAGACATCAGTCAGAAGTTGTTGGAGAAGTCAGTCCATTAAAAATATATGACACTTAAATTAATGTAATTGATTTATTAAAAAAAAATGACCGTACAGGCCTCACAGAGAGTCAGAGATAAATTATAAACTGCTGAGTATTTTCCGGGTGAACCCAATTAAGGAAAAGTTCGGTTTATATTGGGCAAACATGAAGATGAATGCCATCTGTGATGAAGTGCTTGATTCATCACACTGCAAGTCTCCTTTTGGGCCTCTGCTTGCTTCTGCAGACTTGGAGGGGGTCCAGGGGCGGAAGTGGGGAGAGGAAGTCCGTGGAAAATGCCCAGTTTTCATTATCACTCAAGTCTTCTGAACGGATACAACTTGTCTGACTTGTTTGAAAAGTTTTGGAGAAATACTTTACACATGACAAACCAAGTTCTGGTTATAGAAGCAGGAACTTATCTGGACTGTCCCAGGCTCAGGCAAGAGGGAACAAGAAAGAGAAACCTTTGTTTAAGGTACCTGTAAGGAAGTGTGTGCGTGCGCGTGCATGTACCCACAAAGATGAAGAGCTATGGGGATGGAAAGATGGGTATTTGGACTCTTGGCTATTGTATCATCAAGCCACAAAGTGCCCACTTGTCTGTTGAGGCCTCAGGCCACATGTAGAGATCCATGTGTCAGCCACACTTAACACACAATTTTAAGCTCATAATAACTCACTGAGCACTTACCACGTGCCCTGATTTAGGTACCTTGCAGGTATTGTTGGATTTAGTTCCCTTTAGATACCAAGACTAAACTTGGCACCAGTTGATCAGAAGAACACTGATACCCAAGGAAGTTAAAAAAAACTCACCCCAAACCAAAGACTTCGTCTATCCATCTCCCAGAGCTTTGTAAGCACCACCCCAACTCCCTCAGTGATGTTTCTAGTGGATTTTTTTAAATTTTATTTTAATGGTACATTTTAAATATACATAATGATAACATTCATCACAGGGAATTTGTACCAGTATATGATATATCTTGCTGCTTGTTTTTTCCCCTTCCCTTCCCCTCCCTTCAACTCCTCCTCCCTCTTTGTTTACAAAAGTTTGTTTTCATTTTTTTCCTTCTATTCTTTTTTCTCATGTCTCTCATTTCCTTTGCCCTTCCCCCTCTTGTTCCCCTTCCATTTGAACAATTTCTTCCCTTTCCAAATATAAGGTTTTAGTCCTTATTTACACTTTCAGTTTCTTCTCTAGTGGGTTTTTTAAATGCTTAGAATATGTTCTCAGAATAAACTCAGAAACTTTCCCTGCGCCAATAACAAGCATTTCTTAACGATTGCTATGTGCTAGATTATGCTAGGAGGAGATGAGAACATATTAGCCTCTGGGGCTGGGGAGGTAGCTCAGTGGCAGGGCACTCACCTAGCATGCACGAGGGCCTGGGTTCATTGCCCAGGACTAATACATATATACATATATATAATGTATGTATTATATTTTACATATATATATATATATATATGCGTACACACGTGTGTGTGTGTGTATTCAGGGAAGGTATCTTGTCCTCCAAGTGGGCTTGTGGCTCTTGGCAAGCTAGGTTAGGAGCATTGACAGAGTAAGGTAAACTGGGTATTCAAGAGACAGAAATAAAATTCTTACAACTTCTTTCAGCAGTATTTCAGATGTGTGGGGCTGTTTCTACAACAATTGGACTCAGGGTCACGTGGCACAGATGACTTTGATTGTGCTTGCAAAAAGGTCGGCAGGATGCTAACCCTAAGCCTCATCCTAGTAGGAATCCTGGTGCGGTTATTTCTTTTATTAGAATTTAAATTCAAAATATTCCTATAGTGTTCATTTATTCATTTAATAAATATCTATTACATATCCACTATGTGCCTAGAATCTGTCCTAGACATCCAAGACACATAGTGAACAAAATTGAAAAAATATCTTTGTTCTTATGGTTACATTTTTGTGGGTGGGACGAACAATAAACAAAGCATAATAAATAATTTATTTCAAAGTGAGTTTGAAGATGATAGGTGTTATGAAGGAAAAACATAGCAGGAGATATTCAAAGTAAGTCCTGAGGGAGGTAGGACGAGCCAGGGCCAAGGTCCTGTAGCAGGAGGTTCCTGGTAAGTTAGGAGGCCATTCTGGCTAGAGCAGAGTTAGCAAGCGGGAGGTGAGGCCAGAGAGAAAATGTCTAGTGGGGCATACATGGCAGGGAACTGTGAAGACTTCAAAGTGAAAAAGGCAGTAGTAATAGAGCAATGGAATAAGAGTTTGTGGATATATTTTGAAGGAATCAGAAATCTTGATAGGTAGGCAGGAGAGGTGTGAAAGTCAAAGCAAACTCCATGGTTTTTGGCTAGATCTCGAGGAAAGATGGAGATGTTAACTGTGACAGAAAAACTTCTTTGGAATGGTTTAGGGGAACAGATGGTTTTCTGTTTTAGATCTATTAAGGTAGGGCAGGCTGTTAGACATTAAGGTAGAGAGGTAAAGTTGGGACTTGGGATGCGGGCTGGTGTGTAAAGCAGAGGTAGAGTCCTTGGTACACGGGTGCTGTTGAAAGCCACAAGATGGATGGAATCACAAAGGGAAAGACCAAAAAAGAAGAAAAAGACCAAGGGTTGAGCACTGGCCCTTCAATGTGAAGAAACCAGGAAGGAGACATGAAAAGGAGCAGTCACTGCCAGAAGAAGAAAGGAGAGTGTGGGGTCCTGCGACAGGTAGAGAAGGTGTGTCAAGAAAAGCATCCTGGTCTGTCTCCCCACCCACAGGAAGGGCACACCCAAGTGAAAGTCATGTCCTTGCTTTTCTCTAGTACAGGAGTAAGAACTTGCAAACAATTTTGAGGGACAGATGCAACTGCTTTTTTCTTGGCAAGAAGACCAAAAAATTGCTTCAGCACTTTGCATACGTGCACCCGGTAAGAAGTATCCATGTGAGTCAAGAATGAATGGAGGAGATTTAAGCAAATTCAATGAGTCGTTAGCTCAGCACTTTACCTCATGTGTGGTTTCTAACCAGGCTGGAATTTGTTTAACAAAACAATCCTGGTCTCCATTTCCTCTTCATCATCCTTGAAGCAAAAAATCATTATTGAGCTTGTACACCATGCTGTAGTGTACTCCTTGAGGTATCTTATTTTCATTTTCTGAATTTCATAGAAAAAAAGAATATATGGAGTCTTGATGAACACATTTCTAATTAAAACCAAAGTTTCCTTGTGCTCACCAGCATCTTCAACTTCTTATGCCTCCAAAATGCATTTTCCTGACCTGGAGTCCTTAGTACTGGACCGCACTAATGACGTATCACTGTCCATTCTCAAAACTGTTTCGACATTCTTTCATCCATTCTACCCACATTCTTTGGTTTGGAATGGATCCCAGAGAAACCAGACTTGGCTACATCAAAGTATGGACTTGAGACTAATGTAAACCAAATCTGAGTTCTGGGTAAACATTGACGAGAGACAGGAAACCATCCGAAGACCTCATTCCATGGGAGCTGTCAGGTAACAGGTGGGCTGAGTGGGCAAGCAGAGCCTGGCAACATCTCTGAGAGGACAGCACTTCGTGGGCCTGGGTTCTGAGGGGGTTGAATCAATGGGTAGAAATGAGCTGATAAAGGCTCCTGTCCATTCAGGCGTCTAGTATTCACTTGCTGTGTGGCTCCAGTGTCTCATGCATTCAGTTTCCTTTTTCATGAGGTAAAAATACGTTTATTTTATTGTATGAACTGGACACAGTCTAATAACGACAGGTCTAGAGATAGATAGTATAGCATTGGGGAAACATTTTCCTTCGAGGCATTGCTTAATTTCCTTGGGTCGCAACAGTTTTCTCCAGATGAGACATTATAATACATTCTGGAGAGGGTATTGTGAAGATATCAGATGATCTGTTGGAAATAACTGATACTGTAGTAGGGATATAATGTCAGATAGTTTCACAGGGCTTCTATGTACCATAGTGGTTATCATTATTTTATTTGGTATAGCAAAATGTAGGTGAAACAGCCTAAATGAGTCTTCCCATGTAGACGCTGAGGAAATAAAGAATTATTGCTGTAGAAAAGAGGTGGCAAATTCATCATATTTTGCCCTCTGCAGACATTTATAATCAATCACCACATTTCTTCTGCTCAGACTGGGTGATGGCTTCCAAGTTATGACTCCAGGACAATACTAATTAATTGGAGTTAGCTTGTGTGATGTAGCCTGTTTATCACTCACCTAGAGAAGAAAGCCCAGAAAGGTGTTTCTGAGAGTTTGTGTCTTGACAGTCATTTTAAGGAAGAGAAGAGATGTGACTCAAAGACAGCCCCCAACAGTGAACATTAGAAAGGATCTTTGAGCCTTGGAGGCAGCTTCTAGCTGTGCAAGGCAACTCTCAGTGAGGAACACACTTGGATGTATGCAAGTCTCCGGATTTCCTTCTCCGTGGCTACAGATAGGTACTCTCCAGTGTCTGTGACCCAGGAAGGGGTAGATGCAGCTACAGATAGTGAGCTTGCTGGAACACACAAGTTTCTGTTCAAGGCCTGGGACTTCCCAGGAAGAGGGAATTCATTTCTCCCAGCTCTGAGCGCACTTGCCTGCCTGCCCAGCTCCCTCCATCACTTAAACCCAGCCCTTCCCAGACTCAGAAGACAGGAAGGAGGTTGGTGCTCACTTCCTTCTCCATCAGCAGCCCTGCCTCAGCCAGAGTGATGAAACGGAGAGTACATTCTCCCCCTTTCTGGGGTCTGGCCATGGGTTGGCACTCCATGGAGATCCCCATAGTCTAAATGTCTTAGCGGATGATGATGACATCCATTCAGTTACTAAGGATACTGAAAGATCCTTAGTAACAAGTAGATACTCACTGCCTGACAGAAAACCAGCAAGTGGGGAGAGCCAGGGGATTCTAGGTTTCAGTTGCCTAATTTTGTCTAATCCTGGGTGTTTCTGCTACTTGTTAGACAGAGTTGCTGCCCTGACTGGTAGAATATGGAGGGAGAGAGGTGGTGGCAGCTACCTGCTGATGACTCACTCCATCTCAGGTTCTTTGAAAATGGTATTTCCTGATGTGTGACTTTTCCTCTGAAACACTTCTTTAAAGACTCAGGAAAAAAAAACAGCTACCCGTCGCAACCTTTGGCTGAGCCTTCCATATTCCGGTATGACAGTCATGTCACAAACATCTGTTATGTTAAAGGAGGATACAGCTGTATGTTGGAGCATACAAAGTAACAGGCATCTAGGAAGAAGTCTAGAGATTTAATGCACAACATGAGGCTTAAAAAAGTAGTGCACATTTCATGAAATACATAGAAAAAGACAACAACCCCAAGAGTCAGCACCAGAGTTCTAGTGTGAAAACATAGGGCAAACTAGTTTCACTGTATCAAAGCAGCCTCTGAATCCTTAATGTGAGAGGGAGGGGACGTTTGAACCTAAAAACCACTTGAGGAGTTCATTGAATTCAAGTCTGAATCATAAGTTTGAGCAGACAAAATTTTAATGTGTCCACAGCAAAAATGAGATTAGATCAAACTGTCAATTCACTGACTAATCATGAAAAGTAAATGATTTCTAGGGGGAAAAAAACGCAAGCACTCTATGGGCAGAGAGATAAGAACAATGGATAGAATGACGCCATGAAAAGGCTCAGGGTTGTTTTCTCCTAGAATTCTGATATCTTACTCACATGCAACTGATAATTCTCTCCTTTGTGTTAAGAGCCATGTAGTCTTTTCCATATGTCCCTTCACTCCCAATCATAATCCTGAATAGGATGCATTATTTCTCTCAATTTTCAGATGGCAGGACAGGTTCAGAGAAGTTTAGGAATGGCCCCTCTCCGCCCAGAAAGGAAGAAAGCTACACTGAGAACCCTGGTGGTCCTGACTCGAATCTGCTCTCTTATTGGGTTGAGCACATAACCGCTCAATGACAGCAGACACAAGAGAGAGCCAGGCCACCAGCCATCAACTCTCCACACCCTTGGCCCTCCCATTAGGTGGCATCCTCCTTCTCTGGTTCAGTGATTATTTTAGGGTACATCTCACAATCATGTGTAGGGTTGGTTGAGTCCAGGAGGCTGGGTCCCACTCCCAGAGTTTCAGACCTCTTAAGTTAGGACTAGAGCCTGAGAATTGCATTTCAATCCCATTCCCAGATGATGCTGGCATGGGGACTCCACTGAGAGCCTGCTGCTTGGAGTTCAGTGCTAGTATTGCAAAGTGGCTCCTTTAACAGACTTTCTCATTGTAATACACAAACGAAAAACAAGCAAATATGGCTTTGTTTGGTGACCGGTGGCAGTCAGACTTTTTTCTACTGTAAAGAAGAGTTTTCACCAACTGTATAGGTTGGGTAGGTCCTGGTGGTATACCCCACACCTCAACCACAATTTGCAGGAACTACACATTTTGCTGTGTGAGTAGCCCTGAAGTTATAGTAAAAGACCAGTGCCAGTTGCATTTCAGAATTCAGGCTGTTTAGAAAGCCAAGTATTTCCTGGGTGCCTGCCATCCTCAGATCCCATCCACCAGTTAGCCCCTGCTCAGTGCTGCAGGCTGCAGGCTGAGGGTGTTTCTGTTCCAGGCCCAGCTGCCCAGACACGAGGCCTTTAGGAGAGGAATAATGTCAGAAGGCTGGGCAGTCAGGACCTAAACCCCAGCCCTGTTGTTCTCTGCCTCTGTGATTTCCACTTTTCCTCCCCATTCTTCCCAGTTATTTACATCCCATTACAGCACAGTCTGATAGAAATATGTTGTAAGGTGTATGTTATTTAATTTGTTTAGTAGCCATATTAAAAACTCAAATAGGTGGAATCGATTTTAAGAATATTTTTATTTAACTCAATATTAAGATTATTTCAAGTAATCGATATAAAAAGTAATGAAACATTTCACACTCTTTTTCTCCCTACCAAGGCTTTGAAACTTGATTTCAGATCAGCCTTCTTGTAAGTGCTCACTTGCCACAGGGTGACTGGTGGCAACGTTGGACACACGTAGCTCTTCTGCATTCGCAACTGTTATAAGGTCTGAACCTAGAAAGACTCAGAAGCAAAAATCTCCAAATACGGTTTATTAACGTACAGGAGCAGGTAGCAGAGAACCACTGTGCCTCAGACTGTGGGGGGACACCTGCCTGCGCCGAACCCCAGATCTGCTTAATTAGGGCGAGGTAGGGAGAGAGAAACTGGCAGTTTTAACAAGCTCCTTGGGTACTTTTGTTGGATTTAGCCCAGAATTTCCCACACAAACATTTCCAAATCACAGGAGGGAGAAGTGTGAGATCTCACCCCTGGGTGTCAGGCAGAGGGCTGATGCCAGGGTCCACCGCTTTTTCTGTCAAACAGATTACTTTACTTAGCCTTGTAGCTCGATTTGCATGGAGGTGTATTCTTAACTGGGAAAACTTTTATTATTTATCAGGTTTATGTTATCTTCCAATTTGTAGTATAAACACAGTTCCTGTGGCTTTCTAATCTTGCTTTTGCAATTAGTTTCTATATGAAGCTTGCGTGTAGCGATTTCTATGCACGTGCTGCCACCTAGTGATAGAAAGGATAATGACACACGTTGGAATGAATGTCACTGCGCCCTCTATAGGTAAAGACCGGTCCTGTTTAACACACAGGTTTACCGGCCCCTGTGGACCTATTCATTAGAACCACTGCTCACATTTCAAATCAATGATCCTCCAAAGGTGGCCCCTGAGCCAGCAGCAAAGGCATCCCTGTGAACCTTTTAGATATGCAGCTTTTGGGCCCTGCTCCAGACCGTCTTAATTAAAGATTCTGAGAATGGGTCCAGAAATCTGTGTTTTAACAAGCCCTCCAGGTGATTCTAATGCATAATAAAGTTTGAGAACCATGCCTGCAGCCTAAAATGATGGTTCTTGAGCTTTTTACAGGCATGGATCCTGTGACCATTGTGACCTGTGACAGTCTCCTGAAGGGTACAAGCACACATATAGCCAGACCACATGAAGCTGGCCCCTCCTTCCAATCTTGCCTTAGTGAAAGTGAAGGTGAGGGAAGGAGTTGGAGTAGAGGTAAAAGGCAGAATGTTCTTCTCCTATGTGGTGTCAAGACATAGTCCTGCTTAGGGGTCCAAATCCTGACTTGGTTCTTAGCACCACTTGTAGACTACGCTGTGGTCTTGTCTGGATTAGGAAATGTGCCTAAATCACATTCTTAAAAACTAGCACATTTTTAACTTTTAATAGTAAAAATTGTCAACAATATATAACGTTCTGTACAAAACGAAGTTTATATTGGTTTTGTATAAATCATGTAAATCAAATTCTTCATGATAAAATAGTAGTGGATTTTTTTTTTTTTTTTTTTTTTTTTTTGGTGCTGAGGATTGAACTCAGGGCCTTGTGCCTGTGAGGCAAGCATTGTAACTGCTGAGCTAAATCCTCAGCCCATGATAAAATAGTAGAAACCTGAAATTTTCAATAAAATGAGAAATTCAATACCACTAGAATGTGATTCTTTGTTGCAAAATAGTTCTTCTCTTGCCTTTGCAGAAATGGTATCATTATGTTAGTTCACTTTAGGTTGCTGTGACAAAATACCTGACAAACAAAAGGAGGAAAGATTTATTTGACTCATGGTTTCAGGAGTTTCAGTCCGTGGTCACTGACTCCATTGCTTTCAGGCCTGCGGCAAGGCAGAAGCATCAAGGTGGAAGGGCAGGATGAAGGAAACCTTCCAACCTCGTGGCATCCAGGAAGCAGAAAGGGAAAGAGCCAGAGAGGAAGGAGAAAGGCCTCAGATAGAGTACCCATGGCCCTGCCCCCATGACCCCCTCTTCAACAAGGCCCCACCTCTTGTTTCCATCAGCTCTCAATAATGCCATTAAATTGTGATCTCATCAGTGGATTGATCCACTAATGAAGTTCGAGCCTTCACAATCCAGTTGCTTCCACAAAGCCCATCAGCAACCAATCCTTCAACAGGATGAGCTTTTGGGGAGACATATTAGAGCTCAAACATAACAGTCATTCAGCAATTCCAATGTCTACTCCCTCCAGTTATCTAATTTTTCTGTAGAGATGATTACAATATTTGACCATCTTTCCTGTGATATTATAATCTTCAGATATAACATAAACTTTTGTTTTTAAATAAAATTTAATAGAGAAGCTATATTTCCTACTGATTGTGTATATTCTCCATTGGCCAAGTTAGCTATATCCTGAAAGTTACAAAAGTATTTGGAAATTTCTGATGAATTCCTACTACAAATATACTGCAATGCTGACAGAAGACTCATGTTAGAATTTAGAAAGCAATTTAATGTTTTAGTTCTTCATGTATCAGTAACCCATCAATAGCACATTTCAGACTATGTAAGCTGTAATTGCAAATGTATATTATTAGCTTTTGTTTTATAATTTTCAATTATGTAAGTCATAGATCA
>PVJO010034742.1:0-10636 GCA_004026905.1 Hystrix cristata | reverse complement strand
CTTGCTATGGTCAAAGAAACTTATTTAAAATTTGGCATGCAAATAGAATACATCTCAATGGATTTAGTGCAAATAGTTGAGGAAAATGCACTTACTGTTTCCAGTTGTCTTTATTCACCCATTAATGCAGGCTGAGATCATCTGAACATTACATTTTAGCAGGCTCAACACGTGGCAGACCAGACACACATTTACCTTGAAGCAAGTATACTGTTCTGTTTCCCTCTTAGGATTTCTGCATTAAGTATTGCCCAAACCACACCATACTTGGACCTTAAGAGGGAGGGGGCTGCGGAGAACAGATCTCCCCAAATATGAATCTCACAAGATCAACAAGCCGGCTGATGACTGTGGAAGTTCCTCAGTCACTAAGGAAGCTAATGAGGGCACCTCTGAGTGAGCATGTTCTTGGAAAAGCCATGAAGAGATCTGAGCTAAAGACTCAACAAAAATTCCGGAGGCACTAAGGGACAACCACACCAAGACTTGACTCCAAACCCTAGAGAATACATCGGAACAGGGATGGGCCTCAGGTAGCATCGGCTAGAAAAAAGAAACTGGCCATACACTCAAGTTAATAGCACATACACCTACATCATGTAGCTAGTGAAGCTTAGAAATGGAAAGGAAACCACAGGAGAAAAGACAAAAGTTAAAATAAAAATAGAAAAGAACCTCTCCTCTGGGAAGAAGGAGTTGATAGTGCCCCTCTAATCTCGAAGCTGGATTTGTTAAAATGTAAAATGCAGAGTAACCAGTTTTTTTGAACTCCGCTTCTTGTGAACCAACTAAATAACTTATTTCCTTTAAGCCTGTACCCACAAAGACACCTGTTTAAAACAAGGAAGGCCCTGGGTCTGCTTATCTACATAAGCCCAAAGCAAAGAAAACACACGGACTCTATCCCCTCTTGGTGGGTATCCACAGAGAGCTCTTTCCTTCTTTTTTCTAATAAACTCTCCTCTAAGCTCTTCCTTTTGTCCATGATTTTATTCTTTGCTTTCACGAGACAAAGAGCTCAGCCGTGTAAAAATTAACTGTTTCTGTGTCAGGAGGCCTCTGGAGATCCCTGCTGTCTGACTCTTCTACCTGCTCCACCCCAGGTGGAAACACCTTCCTGCTCAAACCTGGACTGGGAGATCAGCATTCTACTCCAACACCCCACAGTAAGAGCGCACCAGCTAGCTCGCTGCTAGGTTTGTTTGTTTATTTATTTTCAGACAGGTCGTGTTATATTGCCTAGACCAGTCTTGAATTACCAATCTCAAATGATCCTTCTGCCTCAGTTTCCCAAGTAGTTGGGATTTCAAGCATGCCCCATCACACCTAGATAAAGGTTAGTAGATCTCCTTATGATGAAGGACTTTCACGGTCTTTTCTTTTTTACCATTATTCCATAAAAAATAGAGTTTTTATAATTCGGACAGTTCACTTGCCTTAAAATACTTAGATTGGTCCTATTGTCCATGGTGGTGGTAGAGAGTATAATACATACACCCACACCGTGTGTGTGCGTGCCTGTGTGTCCATGTCTGTGTGTGTGTTTGTCGAGAGGGAGAATGAGGTGCTGTCTGATTCCCTGGGAAGGGTCAGGCAGACAACCATCTTCAGAGAGTGTGTGGTGTTTTCTCAGCCCAGTCCTAGCTGTATTTTTTTCCTTTCTCAGTTTCAAACTAGAGAGAGGCAGGATGAGGTGACTAGCTGTGACTTTACTCTGTAAAAGCAGCACATCCACTCATCTTTCCTCTTTGTCTGTGACTAATTTGGGGTCAAAATTTTATGTTTAATACAAACAAAAGCTAACCTTAATTATAGTTTTAAAGTTCAGATCCAGCTCTTGCTGTAAGAGATTTTGCCAAAGGCCATGCTAAAAACTAAGTCACTGTTGCGAGGTCTATCCAGTTCTCAATCATCACATACACACACACACACACACACACACACACACATACACACACACACACACACATATATGATGTATATATTATACGTATATATTATGTGTATATATGTTATGCATCAGGATATACTATATATCCCTAAAATAGACACTGGTGAGGGGCTGAAGAAATGCAAAGCCTCATGCGCTGCTGGTGGGAATGTACAATGGCACAGATGCTATAGAAACTATGGTAGGCACCCCGCCCAATTTTTTAAGTGGAATTACTGTGGCATCCAGCAATTCTACTTCTGAGTGGATACCCGAATGACTAAAAGCAAAGACTCAAATATATTATTTATATACCAACTATACAAAAGCCAAAAGGCAGAAATAATCCAAATGTTCATACACAGAGAAATTAATAAGCAAAATATAGTATATACATATCATGGCACATTATTCAGCCATAAAGGGAATAGAATTTGGATACATGCTACTGTGTGGAGTAATACTGAAGACAATATGACAGGCGAAATGAGGTAGATACAAACAGACAAATATTGTGTGGTTCTGCTTGTATGAATTACCAGAAGAGTCAAACTCAGATATAGAAAGATGAATGGCGGTCATTGGAAGTTGGGGAGAGAGCAATGGATGACTAGCATTTAATAGGTACAAGGTTTCAGTCTGGATGATGAGAAGTTCTGAAGACCAGCTGCAGTACTGGTTACCAAAGAAGGGAAATGCCACCAAACTTTACACTTTAAAATAGTCAAAATGACAAATGTTATTTCCTGTACATTTTATCAAAATGAAAAATTCAATTAGTACATTAAATAAAGTTGGCATCATTTCCCTCATTCTCAAACTCTTCTCCCAACAAGACATTTTATTTCTTTGTCCCCTCAGAGAAACGAATGTGGCGGCAGCGGCCACGTAAGGCTAAACCCAGTAGTGTGATCTGACAGAGGAATACAGGACCATTTGGACACATTAAAGAAATATGGTGCACTACCATAAGTGAGTTAAGCTTAGCTATTTTAAGTACTATAACTTTATTTCTCCAAAATCACTTTGAAAGGTTTATGTTTTAAGAAATCTGGAGGTTGTCCTCCTACTTTTCTAGCACGACATATAGCTGTGTACAGAATGTTAACGATGCATTTCCGTACCTGGAGTTTGTGCTGCGTTAAACAAAGATGCCACTGAGGTGTACCCTTGTTTACCATCTTCAACGACTGAGGAAATTAAGACTCCTTTTGAAAAAGTCAGTTTGTGGATTAATATTAAACAAGTAATTTAAAGTGCTTTTTTTCTTTGTAAAACAGATGAAAAATAGAACATGTAGGTTTCCATGGGGCAACATATGCTTAACACATAAAAGTAAGTTTTAGAAAGAGTCAGTGAAAGTCATTTAAGCAAACATTAGAGATTTATAAAGGGAGAACTAACGTATTCTAAATACACCTCTAACCTTTAAGATGAAGTCTAGGGAAAGATCATGCCCGTGTACTAGCTATGCTTTAGTATTACAATCAGATAAAAAGTATAAGGTTGAATGAATTATATCTCAGATAAGGCATGGTGTGTCTTATAATTCCTAAACAATAAAGTTATTTTAAAAAGGCTGTCTCAAAATTTAAAAAATAATAATGAAAAGGGCTGGGGGTACAGCTCAGCGTGAAAAGTCTGGGTTCAATACTCAGTAACAAAAAATACGAACAGAAACAAAAAACAAATAAAAAGTTTAAGCTACATATACACACTGCTGCCTTCTTGAATGAAATAATATAAATATTTTAATAGAATAATTAAGATATGGCTAATAACCCTTATTAATTCATTGAGTAATTGCTTAATGAGTACTTCGTATGCCTTAGGCTTTATGATAGATGTTGATGAACTGACATGAATGAAGATAGTTCCTGTTCTCTTCAACATTATGATCTCCTGGCTTACCTGATGCAACTCGATTGTTTTTAAGCTACAGATACCATTCTAAGGCCAAAAAAACACCTTTCCTGACCTCTTGTCCTTCCCCAGAGTAGATGAGCACGATTACATTTTTATTCTCCTTGTATTTTAACCACATGAAAACTAAAAACTGTAAGTCATTATTTACCTTCTGAGTTAAAGAATGAAAAGATCTTAGATAATAACCAACATAAAATTTAAAAGATCCTAGTGTTTTGGGAAATGGTCAATTTTTCTCCCTTAAATTGAAATTATTGAATTAGGCTTTTGAGCGGAGAATAAAATATAATTGGGAATGACTGAGAGATATAAATACATGATTAGATAATAGTCTGCCACTTTTTAAAAAGTACTTAACTGTATTACCTAAATTCTTTGTTATAAAAAGCTTCAGGCTAAGGCATGGATAATTGAAAACTTTCCAAGAAATAAACCCACACAAATGAATCCCCAAACTCAATATCCTTAGGTTTAACAGCCAAATACAGATATTCAAAAATTGCCCAAGGAACCAATAAATATTGAATATCACTTTATGAAGTGAAATTGTGCACACAGACCATAATCAAACTCAAAGATAATATCCACTCTTTAATATTAAGTACAGGAATTGTTACAAGACTGCTAATTATCCTCCAATATTTATTTCCCTCTCTTGCCCAGATACAGATATTGACCTGGGGGCCCTTTATCACTTGACCTCACTTGCAGCTGTGTGTATCCATGTTACTAACTGACTTCTGGCCAACGAGGAGTTTCTTATCTAAGGGTTGCATGAGACTTCTGGGAAGTGGCCTTAAAGGGCCAAGGCCAGACCCTTCCTATTGCTTCTCCATTTTCTTTCTGGAATTTTGATATGACATCTGGATGTCTTATTGCAATTAGAGATTACAACGCGACTAGTGAATGTTGGAGATGGAAAGAGGGCAGAAGCCTAGCTTTCTGACTCCATGGAGCACTAAAACAGCTTTGAATAGTCTACCCTTGGTGTGCTTTTGTGTATAAAGAAAATCTCTGTCTTGTTAATTTCCGTCACTGAGAGTTGAACCTAATCCAGACTAATACCATATTTGGTATGATACTTAAAAATAAGGTGCTATGTGTGACAAATTGAAAACATTTTTAGAATTGACTGTAGTAGGCACACCGCCAGGAAGACTTGGATATTATATTACAGGTTTGGAAAGCTGCAGAATTTGTTACACCACAGCAAAATATTTGGTCAAATTGCCAACTGTTGTTCCTTGGAAAGCAAACTTAGTGCCAATTGAAACCGTTAATGTTAGGAAACGCTCAAACTGTGACATGTATTGGCTCCTTCTTGCTGTGTTAGCAACGTTTCCAAGACAGATACGAACACAGTGTAGAACCAGGCAGCTTGCAGGGTGAGATAAAAGTAAAGCTGCTTTAAATGGAAGATTCTGTCTGCTTATGTTGGCAATCTAAAATGATGGGGCATCCCCAGTCTAGGAGCTTAAATAGGTTAAGAAAAACTATATCCTAGACAGAAGTTCAGTAATTATAACACATGGTTGCCAAGAAGTGGTCTTAGAAGGAAGTAAGATCATAGCGTGTGTGTGTGTGTGTGTGTGTGTGTGTGTGTGTGTGTGTGTGTTTGTGTTTGTGTGTGTTTATGTTTTAACACCTTCAGGTGACTGTTCTTAATTAGACATTAGGAAACTCCTGTAGTAATGGTCAGATTAAAGATATCCTTACTCAGAGTGAGACTTCAGAATGAATTAACTACACATGCTCCTCTTATAATAAGTTTACATCCCAATGCAGAAGAAGTCCCATCCTAATTTGAAAAAAAATTGTAAAACAAAAGTGCACTGATCACCCCTACCTGCAGAGCATCCCGGCTGAGCAACACAGCATACCACGGAGCATAGGTTGTTCCCTCCCCTTGGTCCTGTGGCCAGTCAGGAGCTGTGGTTGGGGTTTCACTGCCTCTGTACACATTTGTAGAACATCATGCCATACACTACCAGCCCAGAAAAAGATAAAAAATAAAAATTTGAAGTGTGTTTTCTTCTGAATGTGTATTGCTTTTGTATCCTTATAAGGTTAAAAAAAAAATCAGAAGTCAAACCCATCCCAGACCATCAGTAGTCAGGGACCATTTGTAGTCATACTGGGTTCAAGAACACTGTAGAAAGAAGAAATGGAATATACAGAGGCTCTATGATAGGTACACGGCACTCCAGCGACTCCAAAGTTCAATGCTGGGGCAGGAGGCAGAAAGAAGGGTTTTGTGGGTGATGTGTTCAACAGAGAAAGGGGCTAGACTCTTGGATCTCTGTAGTCTAGATTATCAAAAGAACAATGGGAAGTTGTGTAGGGCTCTGCTGGCAGCGAACAGAGTGGGGAAACCAAGAAAGTCAGCATGAAAGACTGATTGGATAGGGACTAGAATGGACTGCAATCTTCCAAGGACAGTCAGGAAACTATCACACAGTCATGAAAAGAGAATATCATAGCCCGGTCTTCATTGGTGGCAAGGAAATAGATGAGAGGCAGGTGGGCTATAAAACTACTTAAATGAGTGGAGTATGTAATGGATGGTTAATAGTTCAGTCCTGAATGGGTAATATTGGGGAAGGAATGGATATGCTGCATGAAGACTGAACTGGCAAGACTAAAGTCATTCAGTACCTGGAAGGAGTGTAATAGCACATTTACTGAAATGGGAACATTAGAGTGGAGTTCAGGAGGAAGAAAGAATGAATGCATACTGTGCAAAAATATTTTATTTCCATTTTAGTAAAATCATGTCATTAGCATTTTCTCATATCACTTTTTCTTCCAAATCATGACTTTTGGTGGGCGCATAATGCTCCATCCTATACACATGCCATAATATCATTTTTTTCTATTATTGCTTATTCAAGCTGTTTCTAGTTGTTGATGACTATGAGATTGCAATAGACTCTTGTGTACTTTATTTATTTGTTTATTTAGTTTTTGCTGCTGGGGATTGAACTCAGGGGCTTACACTTGCTAGGCAAGCACTCTAACCACTGAGCTAAATCCCCAGTCCTTGTGTGCTTTACTTTATGATCACACAATCATAACCTTTATTTATATTCCTTTTAAATCTATATATGAATCTTTATGAACCAAAATCTACAGAAATGTAAATTTTATCCTATGTTCATAAATCTTAATACAATGGACTTAAAAAGTAATCAGGTGCTGATCTTATTGTATCCTCATTCACAAACTAGATAACTTACTGTGGTGGTTAAGCATAACTGTGTCAATTTGAATGCCTTGGGAACCACCAATGGAATTAGTAAAGCACACTTCTAGGTGTGTCTGGTGGGGTAGGATACATGATTTTGGGGACTGTATATAGTCCCTGGCCCCTTTCTTTCTGGTACCCTTCCCTACTCTGCTTCCAGGCCTCTAGGATATAAGTATTTTTCCCTGTCATGGCCTTACACCATGGTGCTTTTGACTCAGAGCCAGCCAACCACTGACTGAATCTCCTGAAACTGTGAGCCAAATTAAACCTTTTCTTCTTTAAATTTTGAATATTAGGTATTGTGTCTCAGTGACAGGAAAGCTGACTAATATTGAAAATCAGTATCAGAGAAGTGGGATCCTTGCTGAACCGTGTAGCTGCTTTCAGTCAAATTTACTGTGAGAATTGGGGCCAAGGAGCAGAATAAAAAAAATTCAAAAACTTATGTTTTGTCCCAGAAGAAAACATGGGGCCCAGAAAAAGTTGAGGCCAAAAGGGCTGTGGCTGCTGAAGACACCAACACCACGTAAAAGAAACCAAGTACCCTGTACAGGACAAGAAGAAAGATGCCTGGAGGACATCTCAGGAATTAGAAAGGCCCCACCCATTTCGGGGGCCAAGGTACAAAACTGTCAATCTCTCATTGGAGAAGACAGCATCCAGTGCACTGTTCAGCAAGGGCCTCCTAGGAAATTGGTTTCCCAGGATTTCCTTTCACCATAGTCAGCCATTGAGGAACTCAAGCTGCTGCAGGGCTCCACGGAGGTTGGCTACTGCTTCTACTGACAATAGACATTGGCATTGTCCATATGATGCTGGTTTTAATAGCACACAGAATGCAAGAGGAAGCTTCCACCAAGATTTCAAAGAGAGGATTGGAAAGCTGGACAAGGAGCCCCTGAAAGGGCATTTCATGAAGCCATCGGGATGAAGTCAAAGGTGCAGTGGAGACTCCAGGAAACGAGAAGTTGGAGACACCAGGAATGTGGAACCTCTCTTAAGGAAATCTGCAGGCAGTGATTTGTGCAAGTCCAAGAAAGAGACCACATGAACTATAGCCAGCAAGGTCACAGTGGTGTGACGGCCAGACTCCTCTGCAACTCATCTCTTACTGCTATGTGCCCCAGATGTCAGACATGGACTGGCATCTCTAGGATTTAATATTTTCCCTGCTGGCTTTCAGTATTGGTTTGGTCCCCGTGCTTCCATTTTGGAATGGGAGTGTTCACTCTGTTTCACTGTATCTTGGAAATATACAACTTTTTTTTTTTTTTTTTTTTTTTACAGAGTTGCACAGCTAAGAGTTTGCCCTGAATCTCAGCGGTGAATTTGACTTGAATTTTTGGAAACTGCTAGAGTTTTTGAGACTTTGGGGAAGGGATTATTTCATTCTCGGTTGTGTGCAGGATAGGTGTAACATGGTAGGCAGCATTATTAACTCGTTGATAGGTTTATTTGGAGATTAACTCGTTGATTAGGTTTATTAAGGAGATAGGTTTTGGTGTCAAATTGACAGGGAGTGGAAGCTTACTTGGGTTAACTTGTTTGGCATGGGAGCCCACAAGGGGATTAGTAAAACATATTTCTGTGTGTGTGTGTCTAGGTGGGTCATGGCTGAGTGTAGGGATCCATATTTGTTCTCTTGTTGTCTCTTCTCTGGCACTCTTCCCTGCTCTGCTTCTCTCTCTCCATGAACTAAGCATCTTTGCTCTGTCATGCTGTTCTGCCATGATGTTGTTGCCTTGGATGCAACTTACCATGGACTGAATCCCCTGAAAATGTGAGTCAAATCTAAACTCTCCTTTAAATTGAAGATGTCATTTTTTTATGCCTCAGCAATGAAAAAGCTAATAGGCTGAGTAAAATTTTGTCAATATTCCTTTTATTAAACACGAATTCTAATTGACTTTTTATATTGCTCAATCATATAGAAATACTTTTCATTTTGCTAACTTTAATCATATATCATTAATTCACCGCTTGATGCTTTCTAATCTCACATTATTGTCCTGCATTTATTTTCTAAAGAGCTTTCGCTCTTCTAATCCTTACTTCCATCTTAAGGAATTTAGAAACTTTATTATCAAAATGTCACAAATATCTCTTTTCTTCTTGTCTTAAAATCCCCAAAGTATTGCCTAACTTAGTGTTTTTCAAAGTGTGATAATGACAGATATTGTAGTCATTGGGGAATTAGCTCCATAGTTTCTCAAAATAATAAATGAGAGCTAGCATATGACACAACAAATGCTATTCCTAGTAATATCCTAGAGACAAAGAAAGAGAGATGTTCCTACAAAAACTTGTATAAACATGTTCATAGCAGTGTTGTTCATAACTGCCGAAAATCAAAACAACCAAAGGCCCACTGGCTGGTGAATGGATAAATAAGATGTCATATTAGTAAACAACAGAATATTATTTGGCAATACACAGGAATAAAGTATTGGCACATAAATTGAATAAACTACATTTGAATAAACTTTGAAAACATTCTGCTAAGTATAAGCAGCCAGTCATAAAATACAATTTATTACATGATCCCATTTACATAAGATGTGCAGAATAGACAAATCTATAGAGACTGAAAGTGGATTAGTAGATATCTTGGAAAAGAATAGAAAAGTTGGAAAAGAATAGAAAAGTTGGAATAGAAAAGTTCAGAGTGGCTTTCAATGAGAAAGATGTATCTATTTTAGCAGGTGAAAATGACCTAAAATTAGACTGTGGTGATTGCTATAAAATTCCATGAACATTGTAAAACCCATTAAATTGCACACTTTAAGTGGTGAATTTTCTGGCAGGCGAATTATACATCAACAGAATGGTTTAAAAAGAAAACATAAATAATCTGGATGACTGTTTAAAATGCAGGTTTCTGGACTGTACTTCAGACCACCTGGATCAAATTTTTACTAAGAACACAGCCAAGACTCTTTTGAAGCACTCTAGAAGATTCTTATGGAAATTAAGATATGAGAGCTTATTCTAAGCATGAGTTATCTTAGCAAATACCCCAAATCTCTACTTGTTGGTCTCTGAATACACTTTTGCACTAGCTTAGCAAATAGCAGAAATATTTCCCTTTCTCCTAAGCTCCTGCATAACAGGTCTAAATGGCAGCTTCACACAGCCTGAGAGCTAATATTTCCACCCTCAAGCTTGACTAAAATTTTTCCTCCTAGTCATCTCTCAACAAATATTTTCACACCGCATCATGAACAACCCATTGTCCAGGAGCCATTCTCCCTTTTACATGTATTTTTCTGCCCTTCAAATATTTCCTTTTCTCAAAGATTAAATCTAAAACTATGTACACATACTGAAGTCCAGAGTCACACTAGTTAGCTTGTTCAGTGGCCTAGACACAACAGGGAATGTTCTGAAGGCCTTAAAAGATTTTTCTTGATCATTGACTTTCTGAGCCTACATTCTGCTGTTGGGAGAGAACACCCATGCTCATATTTCCTATCCGTGCACCATTTCATCCAGTAAAGTTCTATGCAAATAGAGTGTCTCTCTTTGGAACCTCA
>PVJO010034741.1:0-10629 GCA_004026905.1 Hystrix cristata | reverse complement strand
GATCTTCCCAGAAGAATTAAAATCGTCATACCATAGGGATGTATGCACGACCATGTTCATAGCAACACAATTTGTAATAGCTAAGTCTTGGAAACAACCTAAATGTCCAACAACCAATGAATGGCTAAAGAAGATGTGGTTTTTCTACACAATGGAGTACTACACAGCCATTAAAAAGGACAAACTAGAGTCATTCATATATAAATGGATGTTCCTTGAGAACATACTTTTAAGTGAAATAAATCAGACACTCATGAATACACATCGAATTGTCTCTCTGATATGAGAAATCATAACTGTAAATAAGGACAAAGAGGTGTAACAGATACTATATAAAAGGAAGATAATATACAAAGGAAAGGCGTACTAGAAAGAAAGAAGGGGAAAAGCATAAAGGCAACAAAGGAAAGAAAAGGGAAAGGGAAAATATGGAAAATTAAGAATAAACGTGCTCTAATTAGGGAGGGAAGGAACAGAGGGGAGAGGCGGGGAAGAGGGGGGAGAACCAAGATGCATCATGTACAGGTACAAAATAAATGTGATGAATGTAACCATTATATGTAAAATGTACCAATACATGTTCTTGGTTTAAAATAAAATAAAATAAAATAAAATAAAATAAAATAAAAAAGAGTAGGGATTGGTCACTAAGCTATTCAGAAGGAAGGCAGACAGCTTGATGGTAGATAAGGTAAGTAAATGGGTTTGGTGGTAGAGAAATGGAGGTCCTGACTGATGGTATCTGTTTTCTCAATAAAATATAAAATGAAGGCTGGAGCTGGAGCTCGGCAGCAGAGTGCCTGCATAAGGTACATAAGGTGGCCAAGGCCTTGGGTTCAGTCACCAGCATCAAAGTAGATAAACAAATAATCACAATGTGGCAATATGAAACAAAGCCATTTCCTGGGAGAAGAAGATATAAGAGGTTTGAGGAAAATAAAAGGTCCTTCTAAAGAATAATCTATGGAACTGGGATAGAGGGGTTGACTAGCACAGTTGGTTTTCGATGCCGCTTAGTTAACAAGATATTACAAAATGGACAGAAGACCAGGAAAGGACATTTTATCTCGCTAGCACGTTAATTACATACCTCTATGCCTAGAAAAAAGTACAAAAATTCTGAGCTCCACAACCAACAATGTGAAATGTAAAAGATGAATAAAATTCCACTGAAAAATTCAAAATGTAAAAATTTCAAAATCAAAGCTAAGGTGAAAAGGATGGAACTTGGATTCTTTTCCATAGAGGTGGATAACAAAAGGAAGATTCTTTGATGGCCTTTAAACTATAACGTTCTTCTAGTTAACAGGTGGCAGCAGTCATGCTCTGTTGTCATGGCAAATACTGTATGTCAGGGTTTAGCATAGATTAAATTATACAAGAAGGTCCAGAGACTCTGTGGCAAGGACTGAGTTACTGCTCAGTTACTGCTGCATCTTCTAACCTAGAAGTTATGCTAATTCAGTTGTATCTATCATAATTTTATTTATTATGTACTTGGTATTCTTAGGAATACACAGGTACTACACTGAGCAAGACATATAAGATCTCTCTCTCTCTTGCGCTCATAATTGCTCACATGTTGGGAAGGGAGACTGTCTTAGTTACTTTGCTCATTGTGGAGACAAAATACCTGACACCCAAAGTTAAAGGAGAAAAGGTTTATTGTAGCTCACAGTTTGTAGATGTTTCAGTCCATAATCAGCTGGCTCCAAAGCAGAGAGACAGCAGAGGGATAGGGCAGAGGAGAAACAGTTCACTGCAGGCAGAAAGCAGCAAGCAGGAAGGCGAGCAGCAACCCTCTTTCTGTTTCTTATATTCTAGCCAGGCCATATGCCCTTAGGGTAGGTACTCACTCCCATTATCCACACCCATTATCCACACCCAGAACTATGCCAAACCAATCAGTGGACTAATTTAGTAATCACGCACCCTTAATCCCAGGATCACACACTTAAATCCCAGCATCACACACCCTAGATCCAGTCACCTCTGAAAAGCCCACCTGTGATCACATGAGGTTTTGGGATGACATCTAGATATAAACCATAACAGAGACTGACAACAAAGTAGTAAACAAATAAATTATTTCTGTTAATGTTAAGTGTTAGATACAACAGAAAGAAAAGAGTATTAAGGAAGTCTCTCTTGAGGATGAAACATCTGAGATGAGAAATTTGGGATTCCTTGATAAGGTTGTTCGAAATGGTGTTTTACTAGCAAAGGATTTCAGAAATAGCAGACCCCTAGAAAAAGCATTTGCAGAGTTTCATTAGTAACACACCATAGTTAGGATAATTTCTAAAGAAGGGTTTTAGTCACATGACAGACAACTTGAGAAGCTTTCAAACTTGCATTACTTGAGTTGTTATCTATAACGTAAAGTTTTATTGGTATTCTGAGAATTAACTCTTTTGTCCTTGGGAAAAAAAAGCATGTTGCCATAGATCAAAACATGCTATTAACTGATTTTTCATAAGCCAATGATACAAGAATTAGAGCATCTTACAATTAGAAGAAAGTTTTATAAGTCATCTAGTTCAACAAATAAAATGCAAGTAAGCATTATATACCTTCCTAATGAACACACATCATAACAGGGAGCTCTTTTGTTATGTTGCTTGGTCTAGCTATCTATCTATGTATCTATCTATCTTACCTATCTATCCATCATTTTTCTGTTTAAACTCTCTGTACCTTCTAACCCAATTCTTCCCACAGCAATTATAAAAAAAATAGCTTTATTCCCATTCCCCTCTCCCAGAAAATAATTTTTAAAATTTTTTAAAGATTGTTGTCATATTCTCCCTGAATTTGCTTTACTATTCTCTTAACCATTTCCCTCAGGGCACAATTTCCAGATCCCTGGCCCTCTTTGCCTCTCTCTAATCTTTGTGCTTTTCTATGAAAACATGGTGCCTAGGGTGAGACAGGAAATGAAAGTTCATAGCACAAATGCTGGTGGGACCACTGAGTCTCCCTTGGGCAGATGTCTATAGTCTTTTTAATACACTCTGACATGGCAAGCACTCTTTCTGCAACAGGGTATATTGTTGGTGCATAATGAGTTTTGTCTGTGGCCAGAAAAAAAAAAATCCCTAAATTAGCTGTCAAACAGATATCCCACATCCTGGACTTGTGCAATTGAATTCTTTTCTTAACCTAAATGTAGGAATTTACATTTATTTCTGTAAAAATTGCATCTTGTTGGTTTTGGCTTCTAAGATATCTCCAGTGGATCACTCTAAATTCCAAGTCTAAAACTGGATAATGCCCTGAAGAAACCAGATCTGTTTTTCCCATCCCCATTTTGGACAATGCACTAACTATTTTCATAACCCTGTGGTGGCCAAACTCTGGAGTCACCTAGAACCTCTTTCTCATTCTCCACATAAATACAATGAGTTGCCAATTCGTACTGTCAAAATTCTTTTTGGATGCATCTTTTCAGTTCTATCACATTACAATCACTCTACTACTAATTCTTATTACTGCCTGCCTACAGCATTACGTACCCAAAGACTGCCAAGAATGGGATGTACTATCGCTTAAATTCTTTATATCAAATCCTACTAAATTGCATCTGAACAGCTGTCCAAATATTCAGTCCATGAGGAATTTCCCTACCCAATGCATCCAAAATCTTCGCAACCTACCTGTAGCTGTTTCTGTTCTTCATATACTTGCCATAGTCTATCTCTCTCAATGCTCCCTAAATTTATTTAAATGCAATAACCCACTCATACTTCTAATTTATAACCTATCTGTGGCCTATCTTGGAATAGATGTATTTCCTCTTTCAAACTGGATACAACATAAGCAACTCAGTGTCCACTGATGCCTTTGGATTATAAAATCTAGGCTCAATGTATAGCTGTCTTTGTATAAACAGGAGAATATGAAATTTGAGAGAAAAAAGTACTGATTAATTTATCAAAACAATACTAGTGGTGAACACTAAAATACAATTTAATATATGCCAGAAAATGTGCCAAGTATTCTTGAACACTGCCTACTGTGGACCTCATAATTACTCTGATTTTACAGGAAAGGGAATCTGAGGTCCTATCTACAATTTATGATGAAATAATGCAGCTTCTATACTCCTAACTTCTACACTACAGTGTCTAGAATAATATGCTATTTTAGAAAAGAATTTACTATTGTTCAGAATGGTCAGACATATGCACATGATACAACATACACATGTATACATGTGTACAAATATACTACATACATACATACATACATACAAACACAGAACCATATAACGGAATTGCTTTGTATACAAACTTGAAATTCCCATTTTAAACATTCTAGCGCTTACTTCAGCAGCACATATACTAAAACTGGAATGATATTACAGAGATTAGCATTGGTCCTGGGCATGGGTGACATGCAAATTCATGAAGAATTCCATACTTAAAAAACTAAATAAATACTCTATTTCCATGCACATGTTTTAGTCTGTATTATACAGTAGGCAAAAACACAGGATTTGGAAACTATCTGTTATAGCTAGCTATGTGATCTTGGGCACACAGCTATGTGATCTTGGGCAAGCAACTCAAATTCCTAAGGCTCCATTTCTTTTTAAAAATGGGGATAATAGTAATTGCTTCTCAAGGCTGTTTAAAGGTATGTAATAAGGTGCTTGGAAAATAGCAGACATTGTTAACTACTAACTAATATTGTAGACCCAGGAGAAGACTATGGGACAAAATATTATACATGGTGCTAGAAATGCAGTAGATGTTATATATATGATTATATGCTTCCACTGATTTTCAATATTAAACCTATTTGTTCTCTTAATGATTTATAAGGCATTTTTCAAATATTTCTATAATCACAGCCTCTCTTGGAATGGGGGATTAAGTTTAATGTAATTTAATTAAGCCATGATTAAAGTATAGACAAACACTCATTACCCCCTTCAAGGTGAAGAGCTGTGCCTGCAAGGTTTAGCTGCAGGCTCAGTATCTGTAAACATGTGATGGGATCAGCCAGGTCCCCTCTGCAGGGTAACTCATGAGCACAGGAACCTGAAGTAGTCTTGCTGGCAGCTGCAAGGAGCAGTTCCAGGTACAGTGGTTTCACTCTCAGGTCTGTAACCATAGTTGTGGGGCACAGTTACTAACAGCCATGCTATTTTCTCCTCTTGTCTGACTGCATTTAGAAAATAACTTTGTTTTATAAATTCCAAAAATGGAGAGAACTCATTGAAGGTAGAAGACACTTAAGAAACACTGTTAAACTGGAATAGTTTAAAGAAACATTCCTGTACCCTTTAGTAGTCAGAAAGCAATGGATTTCATTTGCTGAATTAAGCTAAAATCATAGCTTGAAAGTTGGCTGTGACTATATGTGATACAGCATATATTAAAGAAATAATATTGGTTGCAACAGAACCTTTAAAAATATACTGTTGATGTGACAGTAATTCTCCAGAGCTGCCTACTCACTAGACTGCTACTACTTTGTTTAAGACACCAGTTCACAGTTCTTTCTCAGTCCCTTTCTCACATATATGTTAACCTTCCCAGAGGTGAATTTTCAACTTTTGAATAAAGTGGATGGCCCACAAAATGAAATCTCATTCCACTAATTAACATCTTTCTTCACTCATGATTCTCAAACTCCTTTGGGGAGTGTGGACAGGGGGAGGGGAGGCAAGAACATGTCAAACTTATCATCTTAGCAATCTTCAAATATACAATACAACATTAGCTATAGTCATATTATTGTATATTAAATATCTAGAACTTACTTATATTGCATAACTGAATGTTGTACCTTTTGGCTTATATTCGCAATCTCCCTTTTCTCTCAAACTCATGCAACTACCATTCTATGCTCTATTTCTATGAATCTGATATTTTCAGAACACACATAAAGTCTTATCATATAGTATATATCTTCCTGTGTCTGGCTTATTTCATTCAGCATCTTCCTGAGTTTCATCCATGTTGTCACAAATGGCAAGATTTTCTTCATTTCTAAGGCTGGATAATATTGGGATAATATTGTATACACACACACACACACACACACACATCTTTTCCCTATCCATTTACCCACTAATGGACATTTAGGTTGTTTCTATATTTTGGCTACTATGAATAATATGAATACTACAATGAACATGGAGTGCAGATATCTCATCCATATATTAACTTCATTTCCTTTGGATATATGCTCAGAGTGGGATTGCTGGATCATAATCTTATTTTTAATTTTTTGACAAACCTCCATACTGTTTTTCATAATGCCTGTACCAATTTACAATCTCGCCAACAATGCACAGATTTCCTTTTCTTTGAATCCTCACCAGCACTTGTTATCTTTCATTTTTCTGGTCACAGTTATTCTAACAGACATAAAACAATACTTATTTTGGTTTTGATTTGCACTTCCCTGATGATTTATGATGTTGAGCATATTTTCATACACCTGTTGGACATCTGTATGTTTTCCTATGAGAAATGTCTTTTCAAGCCCCTTATTCATTTTTAATCAGATTTGATTTTTGCTATTGAATTACCTGAGTTCGTTATATATTTTGGATAGTAACTCTTTATCATGTATATGGTTTGCAATTATTCTTTCCTCTCCCATAGAATTTCTGTCCACTCTTGTTTCTTTAGCTTTGTAGAAGCTTTCTGGTTTGAAATAATCCCATTTGTCCTTTTTGCTCTTGCTGTCCATATGGTGATGTCATGTATAACAACAACAACAACAAAAATTCATTGCCAAGATCAATGTCAATAAATGTTTTCCTCTAGTAGTTTAACCATTTCAGGTCCTATATTTAAATCTTGAATACCTTCTGAGTTGATTTTTGCATGTGGTATATGATGACAGTCCAGTTTCTCCCTTTTCCATGTGAATTGCCAGTTTTTGCAATACCATTTACCATAGAGAACATCCTTTCCTCCACTGCATGTTCTTGGCTTTTCCATCAAAGATTAGTTGACTACAGATGTATGCATTCGTTTCAGGGCTCTTAATTCTGTTCTGTTGTCTTATAGGGCTGTTTTTAGCCCAAACCATACTGTTTTGATTACAGTGGCTTTGTAATATATTTTGAAATCAGGAAATATGATTCTGTAGCTTTGTTCTTCTTACTAAGTAGTGTTTTGGTTATCGGGATCTTTTGTAGTTCCATATGTACTTTAGGATTGTTTTTACGTTTTCCTGTTAAAAAAAAGTCATTGGGATTTTGGCATAGACTACATTATGTTCAGGTATATGAACATTTTAATACTGATTCTTCCTATCCTGGGGATTATGATACATTTTTATTTATATGTGTCTTCTTCAATTTCCTTCATCAATGTTTTATAATTTTCAGCAAATACATCTTTCGCCTCTAAGGTTTATTCCTAAGCTTTTTATTCTTTCTGTTGCTATTGTAAATGGGATTGTCCTCTTAAATTTCTTTGAAGATGGTTTATACAAGTTGTTCCATATCATCTAGCTGGCAAATGAGAGAGCTGGGTCTCTTCTATATACTCTATTGCTAAGTAGAGGCAGAAGTTGAAGGTCCCACACAGATGAAGTCTTGACACAAGCCTGGGCACAGAAGCAGACGCAAAGAAGAAACTAGAAGAGCTTGAAGAGAAAGAAACTTCTAGCTGTCCCTCTACCAGACAAAATACAATAAATCTTGGAAAAGGCATTGTCCACATGATGGAGGAAGAAGAGTTTCTAGTGGATAGGACAAGAGAAAGGAAAGACTAACTGCTGAAAAACAGAATAAATACCATCAGATCATTTCTACTTTGTGAGGGTTAGAAGGGGACTCAGAATGCCCAAGGAGGGCAAGCCTGCCTATAATAATCCTGCTTTTCCTCAACATAGTTCTTATGCTTCATAAGTTAGCTCAGTCATACTTCCTCAGGATTACATCCTCTGACTTCTCTAATGAGACTTCATAGTACTTTGTTTTACAACTGTAGTATTACATTTATCTATATGTTGATTAGCTTTCACCATGAAGCTCAAGAACAGGAACATATGCATGTTTTTGTTCCTTTTTGTATTACTACAGCCTAATACAGTATCTATACTATTGCAGGCACACATAGTTGTTAAATTATATGAATGAATGAATGAATAAAGTTGTTTGGGCTAGGACTGATTAAAGATAGCAAAAGTGAAAAGGAGAGATTAGGGGACAATAACAAACTTATGCACATTCCAATTCTGCTTAGAGTTGGACTTAGTTACTGTCAATTTTTTATCGTGAAATCACAATCTATGGCAGACCATGTCTTTTTCCTAGGCAGCCACACATGTGAGTGACTTGAGGGGAAAATTGCCACACTGCCATTGGACTGCATAATGCTTGTCAACAGTGTTGCACACAATTAGAGATGACAGCTATTTGTTTCTTTGGGGATTTCAAAACTATGGCCTATTTGCCTGTAAGGAAACTCTGTTCCTAGATGAGTCCATAATTACGACAGTACTCCACTCAGTTAAGCTAGACTTTGAAAACTGCTCCCATTCCATCCACTCAAATTGACATTATATAGCTTACTAGGTGCCAAGAATTAGAAACAAGACAAATTCTTTGCCCTCAAAATTTATAAAGTACTTATTTTTAAAATTATTGACACCTCAGCATTTTAATAACCATAGCCCAAATGCATGCCATAAATTATAAGAAATTAATTCATTTTTTCTTGTCATTACAAGACACTGCTATTTTCCAGAGCTATACTAGTCAAATTAGGGGAAAAAAAGAGAGGTCTGTATTCTCTAAAGAAGAGAATCAATTATATATCATAATAGGAATACCAATTGTAATAGCAACAAAAATGTATTCAAAAGTTCCTATGTGCCAGCTATAAAGCTTTACATATAGTAACATTTAATTGAATTCCCAAACATAAAGATCACACTTTTTTCACATATGTATCTTCAGGGTACAAGAAAATAAATGGTAAATATTTGTTTAAAAGTAAGTATATAAACAAATGAAAAGTGGAGACAATTCTACATACTGTCCAAACTGGCCATCTTCAGGCATCATGGCGTTTGTGTTGGGGAAATATGCACATCACTGATAAATGTCACACTGAATATATAAAATAATAGAGCTTAAAGCAGAAAAGATCTCAGGCTGGGATGTAGCTCAGTGGCAGAGCACTTTCCCAGCATGCACAAAGCCCTAGGTTCAGTCTTGTTGCCACAAATATACACACAAAAAACTCATTTTATAGATCCATTCACTGGTTGGGTGACCTCTTACAAGTGGCAGTCTCTTCCTGAACTGTAAATTTCATCAACAGTTTGAGAGTAATAACTCCCCTGAAAAATTACATAATGAATGAACAACTCCTGATATTGGGCCTGGGTCTCAATAAATTATTGATTTGTTATTCTTTTTGATACCATTTTGTAAGTGTAGAAATTTAAAAGTTTTATTTTTGTTTTAGGAACTTAAAAAATTCTCAAGACTATCTTAATACTTTGTATTCTGTAGCTGATACTACCAAACTGGACTCCCTATGATGATGATTAAAGAAAATCAAGTCCAAAAGACACGCACAGTATAGAGAAAGCAAAAATCAAAGGTGGATGGTTTTAATCATTATTAATAAAGGGGATGACCTATAGCAACACAAAATAAGTTCAAATTAACTTTTGAAAAATACATTTTGGAATTTATCAAAAATATTAGCATAAGAATTATCACCACGTTACAAAAATCACAGCACACTTTGCAGCACAAGTCATTCAATATTTCAGCTGAAAACTGAAAGCTTGCTTTACTTTTCTCCTGAATACTAATAACCTCATCACAACCTACTTTGCTTATTTGTTTCTTACATTTCTCCGACAAGAAAGTAAACTCTATGAATATAAACTCGATGAAGGCAGAGATTTCCATGTATTTTGCTCATTGCCAAATTGTCAATCCCCAACACCTGAGGCATAGATGGTACTGTATGCTTAGCTGTGGATTTGAATAAATGAAGGCAGAAACTGAGGTTGTAAAAGTGGTCAGAATCAAAAGCAAATCATTTTGCCAAGCCTTTATATAAACAAACAAATAATGGACTGGGAGACTATGAAGGAGAGGATTTGTGCACGTGTGTCTGAGAAGAGAACTATGCACCAAAGATTCTGGCAGAACCACAACCTTGCACAAAGGCCACCACAACCTTAACCCAAAGAATATGCAGCAAGGATGTCTGTCCTTCGACTGTCCAACACTGTACTGCTACCAGCCTTATTCTTTCAAAATAACTTACATAATCCTTCTCATTTTCCTTTCAAAACTTCCCCTTGCCTCAGTATTTTTCATTTTTTATTTTATTTTTTTTTGCCTCAGTATTTTTAAAACATTTGAATACACAGCATGTCATAAACATGCTGTGTTTATGACAGCATGTTTCTTCTCATTGCAATGATCTGTTATACCTAAGTAAACTTGTTAATCTTAGAATACTTCTGTATATGTTATTCAGGCTGACAAGGCTCAGAAAGATAAATGTTGTATATTTAGCTGTATATTTAAGTGACTGAACAAGTCAAGTTATTCTGACACTTCCAAAGTCTTATTCAGGGTCTCTCTCTCTCTCTCTCTCTCTCTCTCTCTCTCTCTCTCTCTCTCTC
>PVJO010034740.1:0-10626 GCA_004026905.1 Hystrix cristata | reverse complement strand
AACACAGGAAATATAGCTGTTTTCATTTTGTATACCATAGTTCCAGTGTGGTAAGTCTTGTGGGCTTGGTTGTAGAGTCTGGTGTTTCTCCTGGCTCTCACTCATGATCGACTGTCCCTGTGTATTTTGTGCTCTTATACTCTGAGCTGTTTATTTTCTGGGGAATTTTATTTGGAGAACTTTTTGAGACCTGTATTGCATATGTTACCACAGTGAAGATTTGTGTTTTGTGTCTGCTCTGTCATTTGCCTTGGCATATTGCTAATCTAGGACTGACTTTACCTTTGATTCTATACTTGAGGGGAGTGTGTGTGTGTGTGTGTGTGTGTGTGTGTGTGTGTGTGTATCACAGAGTTAGCATAAATTTGGATGACAGACCTATGTGAGAGCCAGTCTGTGGTAATGAATTTAAATATTAAAATAATAATAAATTTCCCTCAGGCAATGCAAGGATGAAACAGGAAAATATCCTTTCTTTGTTTTTCACCCTTTGATAGACAGGTGTAATTAGAGCCCTCAACTTGGGTGTCCCTGGAGTTTTCTTCTCTCACCTGCGACCCTGTAGCCTTGAATAGCAAGGCTCCCTGTCTACTTAGGCTCCAGCCTTAATTAAAATGTTCATCAATGTTTTCTTTTTTCATTTCAATGCTATATTTTGCTCATACCCATCCCTCTATCACCCTCCCTTATACCCCCTCTTCCTTGCCCTTATTCCCTTCCGCTTGTCTAGTAATAGCCTGTCTTCTACTTTCATGTCATCTTTTTTGGATTCCACATATTAAGGGAGATGTATGACATTTACTTTGACTCTGACTTATTTTCTTGACAGGATTATCTCCTGATTTATCATTTTTCCTGCAAATGACAAAGTTTCAGGGTATTTTATTAGTACATATTTGCAGTACATAATTTTTTTGCAGTGTATAATGTTTATATTCCTTGTATGGAGTCAGTACATGTACATAACACATCTTAATTCTTTTTTTCATCTCCTTTCCCTCCCCTACTCCTTCCTCCATTCTTGATTCCCTTCCCCTTTGAGAAAGATCTATCTCCTTACTTGCTGTTTTATTTTGCTCTTTATTTATAATTTGGGTTTCTCATATAAGAGAAACCATGTGATATTTAAGCTTGTGCTTTTGATTTATTTCTCTTAACATTATGGTCTCAACATGCATCCATCTTCCCACAAATGAGTCAAGTTTTATCTTTCTTTATAGCAGAGAACTACTCCACTGTGTGTTAATACCACATTTTCTTTATACACTCATCTTTTGATGGACATATAGGTTGCTTCTAAGGTTTATCTATTATAAATCACCCTGCTATAAACATGGTGTGCATGTATCACTGTAATATGGTGTATTTAACACTTTTGGGAAGATACTTACAAGGGGAATAGCTGGATTGAATGGAATTTCTACTTCATACTGATTTCTATAGTGGTTATACCACTTTACCCTCCTACCAACAATGTAGAAGGGTTTCTTTTTCCCTGCACCCTCTCCACCATTTATTGTTTGATTTCTTCATAACAGCCATTCTTTCTGGAGTAAGATAGAAACTCAATGGTGTTTAAATTCACATTTCTCTAATAGAAGGTAATGTTGAGAATTTCTTCATATGTCTATTGGCCTTTTGTACTTCTGTAAAATGTCTGTTCATTTCACTTTTGATTGTGTCTTTTATTTTGAGGGGTTTAAATTGAGGAGGGTTCTTTATATATTCTAGATATTAGTCCTCTGTCTGAGAAATAGTGGCAAAAAAAATTTTCCCATTCTGCAGATTTTCTTTTCACTCTCTTGGTTTTGGTTTTGTTTTACTGTGCAGAATCTTGTTAATTTGCTGTGATCCCTTTGTTGCTTCTCAATACTATTTTCTGTGCAAATGGAATTCTGTTCAGAAAATCTTTGCCTATACCTATGACTTCAGGAGTTTTACCTATTTAGCATTTTACAGGCACGCTACTGATTTTTGTGTATTGATTTTGTATTCTGCTACATTACTGAATCTGGTTATTAATTCTAAGATTTTTTTGGTGGATTTTTTTGTTCCTTCCATGCAGAGGATCATGTCATCTGCAAATAATAATTTGACTTCCTTTCCTATACATATCCCTTTTATTTCTTTTTCTTGCCTAATTGCTCTGGCTGATGTTTCAAGTACTATGTTGAACAGGAGTGGTGACAGTGAATTATTAGTGTTTTTTTTTCTCTTCTGTGCAGAAGCTTTTTAATTTCATATGACCCCATTTGTTGATTCTTGGTTCTATTTCCTGTGCAACTGGATTCTGTTCCAAAGCCCTTTCCAATGTCTATGTCTTCAAGAGTTTAACCTATCTTCCAGCAGATTATTTGTTTTAATACTTAGTTCTTTGATGTAGTTTTAGTTTAGTATGTAGTAACCAATATGGGTCTACATTCAATCTTCTGCATGTGGTTAGCCAGTTTTCCCAGCACCATTTGTTAAAAAGCCTATCTTTCCTCCAGCATATGTTTTTGGCCCCTTTGTCAAAGACCAGATAGCTAAGGGGGAAAATACAGGATTGCCAAGTACTGTAGTTTTCATTGAAGACATCTTTCACCCCCTTGGTTAGCTTAATTCCAAGGCATTTAATTTTTCTTGATGCTACTATGAATGACATTGTTTTCCTAATTTCTTTCTCATTGAGTTCATTATTGGTATACGTGAATTCTATTGATTTTTGAGTGTTGATTTTGTATTCTGCCAAATTGCTGAATTGGTAATTAATTCTAAGTGTTCTTTAGTGGAATTATTTGGGTCTTCTATGTAGACCGAGGATCATGTCATCTACAAATATTGATAATTTGACTACTTCTTTTCCTGTATGAATCTCTTTTATTCCTTTCTTTACCCAATTCCTCTGGCTAATATTTTGAGTACCATGTTGAACAGAAGTGGTAATAATGGGCATCCTTGTCTTATTCCTGATTTTGAGGGAAAGCTTTTAGTTTTTCTCCATTTAATACGATGTTAGTTATTGGTTTGTTATAAACAGCTATTGTCAAATTCAGATAAAGAGACTTAACAGGATATCAGAAAATGGAAATATGTCCCAAGTCCTTGAATAGGCAAAACCAATATTGCCCAAATGGCCATACTCCCAAAACTGATATATAGATTCAACATAATCCCAATCAAAATACCAACAGTATTCTCCACAGAACTAGAGAAAGCAATCCTAACATCCATATGGAACCAGAATAGACCCAGAATAGCAAAAGCAAGGCCAGGCAACAAGAGCAAAGCAGGAGGCATCAGAATCTTGGACTTCAAGTTATACTATAAAGCTACAGTGATTTAAAAAAAAAAAAAAGCATGGTATTGGCAAAAACAAAACAAAACAAAGACATGTGGATCAATAAAACAGAGGATGCAGAAACAACTCCAGGAACATTCAGCTACCCGATTTTTATTAGCACATGTTTCCATATATGGAGTTTACATTCATCTTAGGAAATAGGTACATGTACATAACACATCTTGGGTTTTTTTTAAATCCCCTTCACCTCTCCATCTACCTACTCTAAGTCCCCTTCCCCCATTTTCATTATTATTATCATTATTATTTTTAGTTCAGGTTTACAACATATAATGTTACCGTTTATTGTGTGTATTTGTGGTATTTATCTGACATACAGAAGGACAAACTTCAGTCATTTGTAGGAAAATGGATGCATCGTAAGATCATAACATTAAGTTAAATCAGACACACAAGCTTAAATATCATCTGGTTTCTCTTATATAAGAAACCAAAAATATAAATAAATTAAAGAGCAAAATAAAAAACAGATACTAGGAAATAGGGACATAGATCTTTTGTAAAAAGGTGACCAAGAGATGGAGGGAGGGGAGAGGAAGGGGATGAAAAAATAATTAAAATGTGTTACGTCCATGTACCAGCTCCCCGCGATGAATGTAATCATTATGCACTGCAAACATGTACTGATAAACATCAACTTTTAAAAAGAAAGTGACCCGTGGATATCAGCAGCACTTCTCCACAACAAGCTTTAATGAAAATAGTCTTGAAATAAGTGCAAACCTCTTCATTGACATGTGAAGGCAAGACTGATTGTAGCACCCTTGTCAGTGCAATAAAATGGAAATTCCTAAAGAAAAAATTTTTAAAAAAAGGAAATTCCTGTGGAGGTAACAGATGTCTCCCACATGGCAATTTAAAATTTCCCACAGTATACAACCCTCAACTCTAGCGTGAACCCAAAATCAGGTAGGGCTTTCATACTAACAAACTATTACAGGCTGAAGAGGATTGATAGGAAGTCTAGAAAAGGAGAACTGAGGAGGGAAAGGGAAGGAACTGCTCTAGGAAGAGGAGAAAAAATTCCATTCTCAACATCTCATAGAAGTTGAGAGTCAAATGGTGGCCACCAGAGGCCACGGAGAGTACAGGGGAGAGAGAAATTAATGAATGGATACTGAGTTAAAGGTAACTATAAATGAATAGTTCTGGCTGGGCATGGCAGTGCATGCCTATAATCCCAGCACTCCGGAGACTGAGGCAGGAGGATCACAATGAGTTTGAGACCAGCCTGGGCTAAACAGTGAGTTTGAGCCCAGCTTGAACTGTATAGCAAGATCCTATCTCAAAAAAAAAAGTTCTGGTGTGCCATTGCATAGGAGGGTGACTATAGATAATACTAAAATGCTATACATTTTTAAAAACTAGAAGGGGAGCTAGGTGTTATATAGCACATGCCTTTAACCCCAGCACTCAGGAGCCTGAAGCAAGAGGATCTTTTGTTTAAGGTCAGTCTGAACTAATAGTGAAACCCCATCTCAAAAGAAACAACAAAACAAAACAAGCTAGAAACACACTTCAGGAAAAGAAAAATAGTATGATGACTTTTAAACAGATGGTGTTACCCTCATATGGGGGACCTTAGAGGATGTCGTATATCACAGAAAACTCACTACACTGCTGGCCCTGGAGAAGAAATTGAAAATGCATGTGCAGCACTCTCAATGACCGAGGTTAGCCAAGTAGCAGTTCGCTGTACTAATACATGTCTGGAAGCTAATGACCAGCACTCTGCACACCTCTTATAATTATAAAGGCCAAAGGTAACCTGTAATTTCATGATGTCTCAAAAAATTTAGTATTAAAATATTTATACAAGTTTTTATTTTCCTGACGTGTGTATATATATTTTTTGGTGGGCTCTGTATGTATACACACATCACATGACATCCCATTCATATGTACAGTTTTATGCTTTTATATATCAGTTTTTAAAAGAACAAAGAATAAAATAACTTTTTCAAATTTCCATATGCCTGGCAAGACGACACACACCTGTAGTCTCAGCACTCTGGGAGGCTGAAGCAGGATCATCAGTTTCAGCCCAGTCTGAGCAACTCAGCAAGACCTCGTCTCAAAATTCATAACAGGACTAGTAACAGAGGTTGGTACAAAGGCTCCAAGCTTAATCCCCAATACCAAATACTTTTTCCATGTACTCCAGCAATCCCACTTCCGGGTATATGTATATCTAAAGGACCTGGAATTCATTTGTCAGAGAGACGCCTGCACGGTCGTATTCACCACAGCACTGTTCACATTAGCCAAGACATGCAATCGGCTGAAGGTTCATCAGCTTCAGCTGAGTGGATAAGGAAGCGTGGTCTTTATGCACAATGGAATGGTATTCGGCTTTGGGAAAGAAGGAAATCCTGTCATCTGTGACCATCTGGAGGAATCTGGATGTAATTATGCTAAGTCAAATAAGCCAGACACAGAAAGACAAATACTGCCTGGTCTCACCTGTGAAAGTTTTAAAAAGTTGCACCAATAGAAGCAAAGCTAGGATGGTGGGTTGCCAGGGACCAGCAGCAGCAGATTGGGAGATGCTGGTCGAAGGACAAAAGAGCTCAGACAGAAATAGGTTCAAGAGATCCACTGTGCAACACACATGGTAACTGCAGCATAGAAAACATTGTCGAGTACTGCAGGAAGAGTAGGTTTTAAGTATTCTCACCACAAAAAATGCTAATCATGTGAGATAATGAATATGTTGATTACTTAATTTAGTTAGCCATTTCATACCACAGACATAGATCAACACAACATGTTGTACACATACATACAATATGTATACATATATACAATTTTGTCAATTTAAATAAATGACTATAATGTTAAAAATTGGATGAAATGGTAAAGTGAACATATGTGCTACCCACTGTCATAGCCCAAATGCCTTGAAAGTGATAGAAAAAAATTTTTGAAACAATAAAATTTATAACAATGCTGGCAAAATTGAAAAGTATCACTATCAGAAATTTTTAAGAATTCCTGGAAGATGTGGAGAAACCAGAATGAAACCACAGCCACAGGGCTCTGCCATCCAAAACAGAACGACAACATAATCCGCAAAGCAGAAGATATTTCACAGCCCACAAAAGATTATGATCCAAAATATATGGGAAATATTTAAAAATCACTAAAGATTTTTAATGTACCCAGATAAAAATGAACAACAAACATAGTAGGCATTTCAAAGAGAACACGCAAATGCCCAATAAACATACTGGAATGCTCAGCCTCAATAGTATCTAGAAAAGCGCCAATTAAAACCACAATGCTGGAACCTCTACAAATGAACCGAACCAGCAAAAATGTGTAAGACTGACCGTGACAGGTGCAGTCCTGTGCAGCCTACAAGGAACAACTGGAACTTCACATTGCAGGTGAAATAGAAAGGGGTGCAACCATTTTAGAAAACTATTCAGCATGAACAAAATCAAGCTGAGCGTGGTAGTGCACACCTGCAATCCTAGCATTTGGGAGGCTGAAGCAGGAGGATCGCTGTGATTTCAAGGCCAGCCTGGACTACACATACTGAGCTCAAGGACAGCCTGAACTCCACAGCAAGACCCTGTCTCAAAAAAAAAGAAAAAGAAAAGAAAAGAAAAGAAATCACTCACACACAAAAGTTGAGATAAAAGCCAAGAAATCATTCACACAAAATTCAGGAGTATATTCAGGTAGGTTTAAAGATGGCAGTAATGTCCTAGTTCTTAAACTACATAGTTGATACAAGATGTTAATTTTCCTATTACTATTAAAAACTACATTCAAGCAGTAAATGTACCCTTTTCAATGTATAACACTTCCTTTTTTAAAAAGAAGTTCACTACACGGATAAGAACAGTTTTTTTTAATCTCCAAAAATTCCCTAATTTAGCATCAATATATATTTAGAAAATGGAGAATGGCCTTATTCCAAATATTAACATAATAGTGAAGGATCTAATTTGGAAAGAACTGAGCCAGACCAACTCCACTACGTCTTCTGTGTATCTTATCTCCTGATGGTAGGATCTGCCCCCAGGACAAGGACCCCAAGATTCATCTCTGTAAACCGTGGGCAAGAACTAGCGGCAGATACACCTGTGCGGCGGATGCACCTGTAGTTCCTGTTAGTGTGGGAGAGAGAAGCGAATCAAAGCCATATGCGACTCCAGGGGGGCCGCTGAGATCAGAGAAGCAAAGCGGAGCACCTGGAAAGTTCCATCCACAGGAGGAGCCACTGTGCTGTAGGCCGACCACACGGCGCATCTAGTCATGAGATGCACTCAGCCACTCCTATGCATCCGATCCACTGCAACCGCCAGAAAGAGGCTTCTAGACTGGATTTTAGAAATCAATGTTTTAAGTCTAAACTTGCTATAAATATGAACAGATAACCAGGAATCCCAAAATATCTGAGGAAAATCAGCACTATGAAAGTCCTAATAAGAAATAAGAAAACTATTAACCAAGGAAAACTAATTAATGTCCTTAATATTATATTCGGGATGATTCAATACAATGTTAATCACGAAAATAGTTTTTCCAGTATAAAATATGTTGCATTCATATTTTAATAAAATACTAAGTAAGAGAAATACCACATTTTGAATTAGCCACTGAAATAGCAAACTGATCCACCCAGAACCAATACAAAAGAAAGATTGGCAAAGAAAGATTGATAGGATTTTAGAATTTTCCCTAAGAATCTTCTGCCTCTTTTCAAGCCACTGCAGTCATAACTACTTGTGGTCTTGCCCCGCAGGAAGGATGGGCCATGTGCGGGAGACAGCAGCCAGAGGGCTACACTCCAGCATGCAGCCTGTCAACAGCTTGTTATGTTCAACAAGTAACAACAACCTGGGATATACTTTCTCTGTTTTCTAGTGAAGTTATCTTCCCCATCTCAAAAGTACCAGCTTGCCAGGCATGGTGGTACACACCTATAATCCCCCAACACGGGAGGCTGAGGCAGGAGTCTCACTGCGAGTTGGAAGCCAGCCTGGGCTACATAGTGAGTTCAAGGCCAGCCTGAACTACACAGTGTGAACATGTCTCAAAAAAAAAAAAAATTACCAGCTTTTGGTGTATCATGCAGATTCTCTATTCCACAACAGGAAATATTGGGGTGCTGTAAGTATACTACAGCTTTACAACAGAAGAAAGCCCTAAGTGAAACTTCAAAAAGTGAGAACTTCGACCAGAAATTCTGCTTCTACTCTACAAAGGCAGTGCTTCCATTCGAGACGGAAGTGAAATGCAAAATGGCTCAATGTTATACAATGCTAAAGACGTCATTGCTATACTTGATGGGATCTCTTCAAATTCCAAAATAAACATGATGCTGGCAAACCTGTCAGGAGTGCCTATCAGTCACTAGCCTCAGGGAAGTAAGTAGCAGGGCCCACAAGGCCTGGATGCGGTCCCAGGTTTCCATCCTGTTACGGCTTGTATCTCAGTGTCCGCCCAAAACCTCACAGGGTCAGAGGTGGGGCTTTTTGGAGGTGGCTGGATCCGAGGCGTGTGCTGCTGGGATCAAGGATGTGATGCTGAGTTTCATTCAGGTGCAATGCTAGGATTAAGGCTGTCCTACCCTGGGTGTGAGTGCTACATGCCATAAAGTGGGTAGCCCAGACAGGATAAAAGGAACAGAAACAGGTTTGCTGCTTTGTCACTTGCTGCTTATTGCCCTGCTGCCCACCATTAATTCTTTCTCCTCTGTGATGCCCCTTTACAAGGCCACCCTGCCTCAGAGCCAGCCAACTATGCACTGAAATCCCTATGAACTGTTAGCCAAAATGAACCTTTCCTCCTCTAACTTCGGGTGTCAGGTATTTTGTCTCAGCAATAATAAAAGTAACTAGGACACACCCCTTTCTGTAAGCAGAGTGCCACCAAAGACAATAAATGTGATCCAGACTGTGCCACCTGGAACTGGCTCTCTGTGGGGATCAAAGTCTTTGCTTCTGTGGACTCTAGCGACAACTCAAGAACAATCAATACCATCAGCTCGCTGGGAAAAAGTACTTATTGTGAGATAATGTGGACTTGCGAAGAAGCTTAGCAGATATGTACTTCAGAGCTCACAACAATTAAAACTCCATCCTCAAGTTTGAACAGGCATCAATGTCAGATATTTATCTGATAAAAAGAATGGATGTGTATTGCTACCTCCCGACAGGAGAAAGGTGGCTGGAAGACATGGGGAGCCCCAGATGCTGTCTTTTCAATATTTTTGATGAGCACGCAGCTCCCAGATTCCCCTGGTCTTTAGGTGTCATAGCTTCTATAGCAAACGTTACTCCTGGACCCTCTACTTAGGAGCCAATGCCATTCACCTGAACAGGAATAATGTTCAAGCCTTGCTACCTAAAGGAACAACTCTTAGGAATATGGGCAAAGTCCAAGAACCAATAATCCATTTTCAGGCCATACCACTTGCACCTCATCACTTAGACTGTTCAAAGTTCTCATCAAATGTTACTTAGCTTCTGACACTATTTGAAAAGCAATGGTGATAGCTAATGGTATTTACAAAACTAGGTGCAATGCACAGATCCTTACCCTTTTAGCCACTGTAAGTCTGGAAGACCCACTGACACAAGTGAAAGCCAAAACTCTCAGATAAAGCCCTAGTCCAGAGGCCAGAATTTATTAGGGCTATAGTTTAAAAAAAAAAAAGCAGAACCCCTCAACAGAGAACACTAATATAAAGATAGAATTACTTTGCCGAGGAATGCCCTGGCTAAACATCCTGCACTGGATGCTAGGAGATTACTCATAGCTGTCAATGAGAAGCACAGAACAGCACTTGGTCTCCCGTAGTGGGAGGCAATGAGCAGCATAGAGGAGGCAGTGAATGTGGAACAGGAATTCCGGAAACACATACACTTTGTGCTCACAGATGAAAGCAGAATAATAATAGCAGTGGTAGAGGAATTATTTGTAAACTCATGGCTTCTAAAACTTTCTCTCAAAATATAAGAACAATGTTAAAGAACTGTTTCACACATAACTCACACCACTATAATATGCATGTTATTTGTATAGATCTCCCTCTCCTTGCCTACACACATACATATTTTATAGGGTACTTATTTATTTATATACTTTTTATATAGTATATATTTATACTCTGCTTTTTCAAACAAAGTATTGTAAGTAACGTCCCATGTTTCCACCTACTGTAGCAGTTAAGAACTTGAGTTCTGAGTTTGAATACTACCTTCACTCTTATCTTGGGAAAGTTACTAACAAATTTCTTTGTCTATAACACTTTATAGACAAGGAAA
>PVJO010034739.1:0-10630 GCA_004026905.1 Hystrix cristata | reverse complement strand
CAGAAGTGAGAAGAAAACAAGTAGGGAAAAGTGGCCAACCTGGAAAGAAAGAATTTCTGTCTCTGACCTTTGCGATCTTTTCTAAGAATCTCATCTTGGGCTGATTCCGGATCATTATAAGCATGGCCATATTTTATAAGCATTACCTTTCCGAGAATCTTTGTTGTGTATTTTCTAGAACCACTTGATTAACATTAAAATTATGTGTATGTGTATATATGCATATATGTTTATATATACATATAAACACACACAAACAACCACTACTTTGTAATATTGTATAGTTTGTGTTATATCTCTTAACTTTTTTTCACTATTGTATTTGGCCATTTTAATGAGTTTTATTTAGATAAAAAGAGAAATTCTGTGGATTAAGACAACCGAATGACAATTACTGGACTGTCACAAAAACATTAAACTGTGGTGTATTTCGTGTATATTTATGTGTGTATTTAATGAGTAGACTGTCACTGTGGTAGACCAAATAATGACCCCACACACAAAGATAGCTGCACGCTAATCTCAGAACCTGTGAACACATTGGATTAAATGGTAAAGGAGGCTGAAGGTTGCAGCTGAAACTAAGGTACCAATCTGCTGGCGTTGAAAGTGAGCAATTATTCTGGATTCTGAAGCTGGGCCTGCTGGAATCAAAAGGGTCCTTAGTAGTGGAAGAAGGAATTGCAAGAGTGTCAGTGTCAGAGGAGAATGAGGAGAGAGAGGCACCACTGCCAGCTTTCAAGATAGAGGGGGTTTGGGGGACCCCTAGAAGCTGGAGAAGGCCAGGAGGCAGAATCTCCTACAGCCTCCAGAAGCAGCGCAGCCCGGCCGGTACCTTGATGTCAGCCCAGTGAGACCTGGGTCAGACTCGCAGCCTAACTGTAGGATAACAGGTTTGCATGTAAGCTGCCGAGTCTGAGGTAATGTGTTACAGATAATCTCAGGCTAATTTTTGGTCGTCTTTGTTTTGGAAGTACTTTTCTAGTTCATTTTGGTAATCTTTATTTTGGAGGTACTTTTGCTCATCTATTTTGAGTTTCAATAAATACAAAACAGTTTTAAAAATTTTGACTAATGCCAAAGCACTTCCAAGTCACAAATCCTTCTCTAACAAGTAAGTGACTGACTTAACAAGGTGTTTGGTGGTAACATTTTCCCACACGTTCATATTTCTTCAATACATTTTTTAAAAAGCTTACGTTAAATGCTGTGGCATATAAAATTAACATTCACATTCTTTTATAATGGAGATGATCAATCGTAGGTACTACATAAGCAAGATACCCGACGGTGCCCACTGTATTTTGATTTCTGGTGGAAAATAATGAACTCAGATGGAGGGGCTTTGTGTTACCTTGACAGCCATGCAAAACAAGAGTTCCACCTCCACCTGCACAGCCCCTTCCCGTTCGGATGGCCCATGTTTTTGCACAACCCTGTGATGTAACTGGCACTATCACAAATGATTCCCTTGCTATATTCCTGTGACCAAGAAAACATGAACGTTACTGTTTTGTTTACAAGTAGACTTGCTGACAGCTTGCTGCAGGCTACCAGGCCTAGTGTTTATAGAATTACTGCTCCCAGCTCTTGACTCCAATCAAACTATCCAGTACCTACCTGGCATTCATGTATCACCACTCACCTTGGATCTCTTCACCCAAGGTAAGGAGTTCTACATCTATCCAGCACTGAAAAGGACAGTGTCCGCTGTGGGGTTGGCAGCCTGTAGCTATGTGACATCACTCACCCCAGTATGCTCATCCTAAGTGTGTTTCTGGGGGGAAGGTAGCACAGGTAGCACCTTCTACTTTAAGTAGAAGATCAAGAGCAAATTATGAAAAAAGCACATTTTAATTCAGTGAAAATAGAAACTTCAATAGTTACAGTTTTGGGAAAGTATTCATACAGAACATTTTTAGGGAGAAGTATTGGGTTTTCTTGTTTCTTTGTTTTTATTTAGTCATATAAGAAATGTAGTAAACTAGCTAGAAGGAGCTGTATATAAATTAGCACCACTTAAATGCCAACAATAAATTGGAGAACTATGCGATGCTAACATTTAAATGACTTTCTACCTTTAAGTGTTTTAAATGATGAGACAACTTTAGCAAAAAAGGAAAACAATGTCCTGTCTTCTGATTTTAGAATAAGTTTCTTAAATTTTGGCCAGATGTGTCCATACTTGGGGA
Source organism: Hystrix cristata (assembly GCA_004026905.1). Lineage (NCBI taxonomy): Eukaryota > Metazoa > Chordata > Mammalia > Rodentia > Hystricidae > Hystrix > Hystrix cristata. The sequence continues at coordinate 8,438 of PVJO010034739.1, read as the reverse complement.
GGGTGAGTATTAGTACAAGACTGACTTTTCACTGTGGTAAGTGATATATAACATAAAATTTACCACTTTAACCATTTTTAATTGTACAGCTCATGGCATTAAAAGTATTCACATGTGCTGTGCAACTGTCACCACCATCCAGAGCTTTTTACATCTTCAAGGTGACTTTCCATAGGAGGGAAATTTAACTTGCTATTGGTACCTGGATTTCTTTTGCTGTTCATACTGTTTGTTTAAAATCACATCTTCCTGTCTGTTTCCTCCAGGCTGTAAAGCTCCTCAATAAAGTGCAACCTAAGGGAGGTTTAGGGGACCAGATGGTTTAGGAAAATCATGTTTACTTTATTGGCTATGAGCTTCTGGGTTCAGCCTAGAATGCTACCATTTGGAAGGTCCCAAAGAAACTGTCTTAATACAGGGTCACTCTGGTGACCATAAGAATCTTCATGGTCTTGAGCCAAAGTCATTTCCACCTTCCATAGAGTCAGTAAAAGCCCCCGGACCTTCTAGAGGTTGTGGCGGGGATCAGAAGAGCTGGTATAGGATGGCCTGGCCTCCAGGGGGGAAGTGGATTCAGATCAGGCTGTTTACAGTCATTTTCCCAGGAATTCTTTGCAGGTAGAAACTTATGTTCCCAATCAGCTGGTTTTCTCCTATTTCAGTGAGATCGAAGAAAAAAAACTTAAATTCTGTCCAAGCTGAATATAGAGAGTTAAAAAAAAAATTCCAACTTTTCTGAATACTCAGAAAATGTTGGGGAATTCCAAATTCCACATAAAAGAAAGTAAGTGTTTTTTAATTGATAACTAACCTAGTACGTGGAAATCTATACACATCTGAATAAAGGGATGTTAATTCTAGAATTAGCAATAGTTTTACCTTAAACAGCAAGTTTCTAAAGCTGTGTGATTTTGTTTATGAGACTGTTTCACACTGTTTAATTCAACTAGTTACTGTATAAAATTAAGACAAAAATATTTTCATGAATCTTAAACTAGCTGTCCATAGTTGAATATTAACTACCTTATAAATACAGATTTTACTTAAGTATACTTTCCAGCCATTCATTTTCATTAAAATTTCTGAGGGTGCTGGGGATTGAGCTCAGGGCCTCTCACATGCTAGGCAAGTGCTCTACTGCTCAGCTACACCCTAGCCCCTATTTCTAATTTTATTTTAATTAATTTTAATTGACAATATAGCTGTTCACTTTCTTTCAAATCCTGTGCCTATCACAATGTTTTACAGCTAGACATAAAATTGAATTCAAATTGCACAACCACTCCTATGTTATTTGTTCAAAATACTTGGTTAATTCACTTTTAACCCTGCCATACTCCCCCAAGCCAAGAAAATGAAGGCTCATTTGGAGTATTTTTATGTTAATATCAACATGGTTTCTCAGTGAGTGGAAAAAGTTCTCACATCTCATATGCTCAGCCACCCTGGACCTAAGTGCCCTAGACCAGCCAGAAGCAGACACCATGTCTCTGCCGTTGGAGCTCCTGAAGTGTGTTGAGGGCACTCGGGCTCTGAAGGGAGATAGATGGTGTAGCCAGGAGCCAGCCTGGGTGTGTGCTGGATGCATGCCTTGCGTGTGGAATGGTAGTCATTGTACTACTTGGTATCTCGTGGAAGATACCTTTTTCAAAAAGTTAAATTTCTATGTCTAATTGATCTATTAGTCCTTCTAATCAATAGCATCTCTTCTTAGATGTTTAAGTCTTTTTGCTGCTGCGAGTGTCACTCATTTGTAATGATTCTTGGGAACTTTAATCAAGAGAATTTCCTTAAATTAAAAAGTCCTCTTAAGTATTTTCATCTTAGTTTCAATGGGTTGTAGAGCCCATTCTGCACAAGTAGTTTATTTAAAAAATATTCCAAGAAGCCTTAGTATAGAAATGTTTTTCCCATTGAAATACTTCATTTGAACACAAAGAATATTTTCTTGTTCCTAATGTAACAACATCAATAGAATAAGTAGAGGATGGTAGTTAAAAGTAAGAGTCACCAGAGCATCTTAGAATTTTGTTTTGCTCACTCGCAGCTTTGAGGTGGTGGAACAAGGCGGACACCAGTCCCATGGAGCGCTTCACGGAAATGCATGACTGCTGCACAGTACCTTGCCATACATCGACACGAGGACAAACACAGAAGGCTGAGACACTGTGGCCCCCACTTTGTGGTCATTGCTGTCCCCTGGGAAGCAATGTGGGAGCACTTTAAGAACATGTCTAGTCCAGCTATGTCCAGTCCAGTGCTTAGCATGTACAGGGACTCGGTGCCAGCTTTCCTGCTGCACCGAGCTTCCTGGAAGCACCCTGGGGAGGCGAGGAGAAGCAGGTGGCATGAACTGACATTCAATGGGGTGAGGCTGGAAAAACTGCTTGTGTGTTCTGAGGGCTTTAGTATAATGTGGTTCCAAGAAGACACATTTATGACTCCCTTAAGTAAAAGAGCAGAAATGAGATGCTGCCTGGTGAAAATGACTTGTAAAAGTATTGTTATCATTGTCGGTAAATAGGAAAGACAAATATTTACACCTCTTATCAAAAGCTACCTTTAGCTGTAGTTAAACATGCTGGGTTGGTTAAAAGAAAAACAGCGCTGGAGTATATCTGATCTATGTTTAGTCAGTGAATGGTAAAATGTGTTTCTCCACTTGGTTTATATTTCACAAGGTAATGGAATGTTTCCCTCTGCTTGTGAGGCCCTCTACATTGGCAGTGGTGGTTTTTTTGGCTTTCTCTGCATATGTCTTTATAAGTGCAAGTACAATGAAAAGATACCTTGTACTCTACAGATAAAGGGAACAGTCCAGGATTCTTTTCAAAGCAGGAAGTAAAGTGGCTTTTTCTTTCCAAAGTAAGTTTTATAGTATGCTCCTAAAGCTGTCCATGGTGTAGGATGAGTTACTGAATCTTCCAATTCTTTGCAGATTGACACTAGTAAATATAGAAATGTCACACTGAGATCAGATTGCTATAAAAGTTTCTAAACATTTTAAATTTCTGTACTTCATCTTGCAGATTGGTAACGATCTCATGAGATGACACTGGTTTACAGACCACACTTTTTTTGTACTGAAATAGTAAGTTCAGGTAAGAATCAACAGATTCTGATGCTTTTATTCTGAGTGACTTAGATTTTGTCCAGAACAGAAGGACAGTGTTTTTATTTTTGTTTTGTTTCTATTATGAATTCAGCCAAGGCCACTGTGGGGGTTATGCAGTGTGCCACATTGCTCAGATAAGGAAGTGTGTGGGAGTCGAGATCTCCTGTCTAAGACATGGTCCTTGGTGGAGGAGATGTTTGATACCCCGGAAGAAAGAGTGTCTTTTTTCTACCAAGGGGGCTCAGTTCACTGGCCAAGCCCTATGGCAGTCAGGAGATCTTCTCCTAATTTGCATATAATCTGTGACAGGAAGTTCTGTGATTAGGCTTGGACAGTCCCACTACAAAGGTACATAGTTACAATAAGATGATACTTTTTGGAGAAGATATTCATAGATTTCTCTAGTCCCTAAGAAGAAATCAGCAACTGTGTCAATTTGATTTATAGTTTTTGTTTTTAAGGAAAACCATTGCATTTTATTTCTTTACTGGATTTCAGGTTCCTTGTGGGAAAAACAGGTGGGTGTTACATCATTATGGCTATGATGGTGCTCATATAAATGCCAAAGAAAAGCTTAGAATGGAAGGCTGAAAAAGAGAACCACGCTCAGCTATTGGTCCTTAAAGAGGCAAAGACTTTTAACAATGTGATCATTTCCCTTCTGAAAAAATTATAATTGATCCAGGACTTAAAGAGAGCAGGTTTTTAGATGTAGTCCTGGCAAGAGAAGTTGTTTTAAGTAAATATTCTGACATGGTCATCAACTCAGTGTGGCCACAGGAAACAAAACCAAGTTTTGCTAACATTGTATCCTTAGTGAGGTTAAAATGGACAAGGGTCATTGAGTTTACCCACCAACAGGTTCTTCTACAAAGGTGGCTCAGGAAGGAATGTTATTTAGTGTGTCACAGATCCTAAGAATGGGCAGAACCTTAAGATACCTTGAGAACACACACACACACGGGGCTCCATTTCCCAGGGTCTGCAAAGCCACTAGGCGGGTCACAGGTTGGAGTTCTGGTGTTCAGTCAGGCTGGTGTGGCAGACAGGAGACAGAGGCAAGGCCATGGCCAGCTGGAATTGGCCGAGCCATGGCAAGAGCACAGGTCCATTCAGCTAGTTATCACAAGCAGGCACAGAAGGACACAGCCAGGGCGCACATCTGAAATTAGGAAAAACAGCGCCTTGGAAGTTCACCACCAACCCACAAGTGGGAGAACAGGAAGTTGAACAACAGGCAGCATTGAGCGGTCTCTTCTCCATCAGACTCTTCATCCGGACATACCCATTATTCCTCTACTTCCTAGCAGTCTTTACACTCAGCAAAAGACAGTCTCTGTTAGCGTGGCCTTTGCAGGCCTTAAGGATGATGTGGCTGAAGGAAGCCTAGGTTAAATGCTTTGAACAAGTTCAGAAATCTCAATTCTGTTTTTTATTGCAAATGACAAATGAGCTGCTTTTTGTTTCATGACTAAGGGAAATATTGCCTGTGCCTAGGTCAGTCTTGCCGGAAGTACAAGGAAAATGCGCTTCCCATGTAGTTTGGGTTCTGCCTGAGCACTTTGGGTTTTGAGGTAGATAACCGTACCAGTGAGTTGGGCATAGAGTACCGCAGGCCTCCAGGGCAGGAAGGACAGCCAGTCCTCTCTGCACACTGCCTGAGACTGAAAAGGTCAGGAATGAGGGTTGCCTCCTGCACCTGTCGTAGTCCAGAGGGTGTCTCCTGATTGATCTGCCCGCTCTGTACCTCTTCTCTCTCTTCCTTTTCCTTTGTTGCCGTCTCTTTGTCTCTCTCTTCTTGTGTCCCCCACTCCTCCTCCCTGGCAGCTAATGCTCTTGCCAGCACTGAAGGGAACCGAATCTTGGTTCACAGCTCAAGTTCCTGAGAAGTAGATCTGAACTGCTCAGCCTGCCTATGGCCCGTGAGCCAGGTATACGTTGCCACCCTGTCATCTGTGGCCAGGGTGTGGGAACAGGGACCCTGCAGTACAGATTCAAAGTTTTTGGGAAGTGGGCATGAGCAGGACCACGTCACCAAGCACCGCCAATCTAATACACACTGGGCCTCGCCCTGTGAAGGCACAGGCATGAGTAATCATTCTTGATTGCAGAAGAATCTAGTTCAGATCAGCATGTAAAGTTGGCAATCATCCATTTAGCATCCCTGGTGATAGTGCCACTGGATGATGTCCCCCAAAGATGAGATAGGGACCTCAACTTGCCCAAGATGGGCTCTTGACTCTATTTGCAGAAAAATAATTTTGGGACACATCAGTGGGAGACAAGGGCAGGTTAGCTAGGTAGAGTCAGACAGCAAGAGAAAATAGGGAAAGGGATATCAGCTTGAGGAGCTAAGGGGCACAGCTCTAATGAAAAGGATGAGACTGGCCAGGTAAGAAAAGCCCATATGTAGAGCTGAGCAGGGATCAGACCGTCTTCTAATGGATTTGCTGGGGTGGGCTAGGGTCTCATTAATATTATCTCACTTCTGCAAGATGACTTTGGGCAATGTCGTTATCACTTTGGCTGGCTTCCCTGAGGTGATTGTTTCTGTTTGGGCCAGTCTCGGTTTTGTGGAGGCTCTGCTAGAATCCAAGGTGACCTTAGGGTTAGGGCAATGACTGGAGACTTCTGGGCACTCATTGGTAGTTGAATGTCTCATCTTGGTGTCCTCAGTCTCGAAGGGGACAAAATAGGTTATGTACATTTAGGTCTAGTCAACCTTGTGTTCCAGCTTTTAGGCAGACACTCTCTAAATGATCACCGTGCCCATATGCAGCGCTGGGCAGGGATCAGACTCAAAATGTTGAAGTAATAAAGGAAACAAATACAAAATGAAGGTCAAGCATTGATCTGGTTTTAGTTAGCTGTTGGGCATCTGGAGGCTTTTAATGAATAACAGTGAAGGGCCCAGGAGTTTATCTGCCCTCTTTCCCTAGGGTGGTCTCTGTCTGTGTCAATAGGACTGTATATCAGATCTTTTGTGAAAAATAAAGACAGGTGTCTGGTGACAGAAAAGTCTGAGGTTGATGGTTGTGTGGAGTTGCCTTTGTGAAGGAGTACTCTCATTGGTCAGGGTAAAAGATAGGAAGAGAAAAGTTATAGTTGTCTAGGGTATTTTCTTCACGGGCAGGTATATTAGCTTCTCACTGCAGGGACAAAATGTAATGCATACAACTTAAAGGAAGAAATGGTTTGTTTGGCTCTTGGTTTCAGGCATTTAAATCCGTAGTCCACTGGCTCCAAGGCAGAAACATCATGGCAAAGGGACCTGGTGAAGGAAAGGTGGTCAGCCCACCACAGCCAGGACACAGAGCAAGGAAGAGAGCCGGGGCAAGAGAAAGGGACAGGGCACAAGAATATGTCATGTCTCCAGCAACTCACCTTCTCCATCCAGGCCGTGTCCCTTAACAGCACATGCACTTGTGAACTTATCAATGGACTCATTCACTGGTGAGTGATGAATATCGCGCCTCCACAATCCAGTCATCTTCCCCAAACCCCCTCCCTGAACACTTGAGCCTTTGGGGGACATTTAGGTCAAACCATAGAAGTAGGTTTGTTGCTGGTGGTTTGTCTAAACTGCTGAAAACATACTCAGTTCTGTTTTTGAAATGTAGACAAAAGCTCTGTGAGGTTTGGTACAGTGTTTTGATGGAAAGTAGGTTAATGTTAATGTTCTGTTGTAAACTTTACCCAGGCATATTTTCAGCCTCACTTTAGGCTGCAGCTGGTTAGCCCTGTTTGCAAAGCATTCCAGCTCCAGGAATTGAAAGTTCATGTTGCAAGCATTAGATCTGCCATTGTCAGCTTCCTGTGCGTTCCATGATGACTTCCTTAATTTGTTATCTTTGTGCCATGGATAGTGAGTTCTTACTGGCAGTGAAATAATTGATTTCTCCATTCTTAAGCATAAACACTAAGTTCAAATCTGATGATCTGAAGCTTCATGCACAGAATTCCCAACAGCTCTGTCACAGGCTAGTTTTATGTTTCCTGTAATGAGATATTTTTCTCTGTGCCTGTTACGACTTCTGGAGGACATTACATTTGTTAAGGTGCATCCTGGGGCTGAGGAACAGGGCAGGGTGTTTGGTTTACAAACGTAAACCTGGTAGCTGTCTTCGTTAGTTAGAATTGCACTTGCAGTTTTCTAGACATTGTACTAAGTAAAAATAGTGGACATTTTTTGGAATATTTGATAGTGCATATCAGTAAATTGATACTCTAGTACCTATCCTGGAGATACTAAAATTAAGCCAAAGAACAACAACATCCAGTGTTGAACAACGTGACAGAAGTGACAGTACCCGAAGTAGTCAGACTTGAGCTTCATTCTAATAATCCGAGTCATTAAGTTGAACATCTGTGTAGGAAGGAGCAAGTATCTTATAGGACAGTGGTGGTGAATCTATGGCACTCATGCCACAGTTTGTATCATCGAAAACTCTAAAAGGTTCATCATCACTGTCACAGGACATAGATTGTTAGTGCATTTTCTTGCTTCCTGGCATGTCCAGCAATTTCAGTTTGGATAGTTTCTATTGCAACAATGATCTTTTCTTTTTCCATATCTAGAATGCAGTTACCTCATCCTATATATTTTTCTTTTCAGTTCTTGTGTTTTTCATCTCTAGAAGTTCCATGTTAATCTTTTTATATATTTAATGTCTTGTCTGATTATTATTTATATTATTTTAAAGGTCCTTAAACTCACTGAGCATATTTGAAATAGCTATTTAAATGTTTTAGTATACTAATTCCATCATCTGAAAGAGAGAAAAAGAATGGAAAAAAGTTTAAGTGAGACCTCAGTGACTTGGAAGTAACATCGACCAGTTTATTGTATGTATAATTTGAGTTCCAGAAAAGTGGGAATGAGGTAGAGAGAAAAATATTTAACAAATAATGTCTGAAAACCCCCAAATTTGATAAAAAGTATTAACCCACAGATGTAAGAATCTTAATGAACCCAAAGCAGGAGAAACATGCAAAAAAAAAAAAAGATCACACTGAAGTATATCATAACCAAATTGCTGAAAACCAGTGCTAAAGAGAAGAATCTTAAAATACTTGAAAGAAAAAAGACATACAATGTGTAGAAGAACAAGAATGATAATTGATTTCTGTCCCGACCCGCGGGACAACAACGGGAGATCGAGGAGACCACCTAGAAGAATGAGAAGGGACAAGGAGCGCGAAGAATGGAGGCAAGACAAGGATTCTGATCAAGCCTCAAAAATTTTATTGCAATGATTGGTTATATATAGTCCAAGCAGGCGGGGGCAGGGCCATATGAGTCATAGGGTGGCTAGGTACTTGT
>PVJO010034738.1:0-10637 GCA_004026905.1 Hystrix cristata | reverse complement strand
ACTGCAAATTGTTGTTATCTATAATAAAAGTTGATATAGATGGTGGTTGGAAAATTGTGTTCAAATGGCAGACGTTTAAATCATCGGGAAGAAAAAACATGAGCCATGCGTGAGTCAACTTCCAACTTGACATTCGAGTATGTTGTGAGTATATGAGCCTAATGTATGGTACACATTCTCAGACATAAATTTGAGAGTGATATAACCTTGAAGCAGGAGGGAATTAAAAGAACATAGTTTTTAAAATCTCTATGTGAGTGAAAAAGATCTAGATGAAATCTCAAATAGGTATTTTTGAGGAGAATATGAGTTGTCATTATGAATCAAAAACAAGGTTAAAATTAAGCAAGGATAACAATAAAAGATAAAATTTGAAGCTTTATAAGAGGACTAAAGCAACAAAAGTTACCAGTCATAGGTGTGTTCACAAGGAAATCCTCTCCAGCATTTTAAGATAAAGTCCACAGAAGTAAAATGAAAATTTCAAATTATCTTCTAGTCCACACATACTAAACAGTGAAAAATAGGACAAAAGTGAGGGCAAGAGTTCAAGGTAATGACATAAGGCTCAGGTATGAGTCCCGAATATAAGCGGAAGTGTTTTAAAGTCAGAACCTAACTAAGGTCATCTGATATCATCACTATTAAATAAGCTTGTTCTGGAATTACTGGCCAGTGAAATTGTAAGAAAATACAAAAAGGAGAACAGATATTAGAAAATAGAAACAGATTTTATCACTATTTGAAGACCATAAGATAAAATTTCTAGAAAAACTTTTACTAGTTAAGAAATCCAGTGAAATTGTTAAAATTTTTATTTTTTTTATTTTATTTTAAACCAAGAACATGTATCGGTACATTTTACATATAATGGTTACATTCATCATGTTAAAATTTTTGAAAGAACCACCTTCTTACATAAGCAATATCCAGTCAAAAATTTTTTAAAGAGCTAGCAAAGCTACAAAAAATATAACATCCAGGAACAAACTCATTAAAATTGTATGAGACTTATATGAAGAAAACCTTAAAAATACACTTCAAAAACGGTCCCTTTTATCTCCCAGTTCTGCTGGCAATTGACTCAAGATACGTGTACAAATATGTTTATATATCCACAAACCTACACATACTCACCTGTATGTGTAACAAATGCAAACATACAACCAAAAGCTACACTTTTTGAGGGAGCCTGAGTGTCAGTCTGTAGGAAATTTGATTTTGAGCTCAAGCTCAGAGTGAACATTACGTGAAGGAGGAAGCAATACTATTTTTACTTAGAGCTTTCATGGAGATTAAGTGAATAATACTATGTAAAGCATTTAGTGCAATGCTTGGTGCAAAGTGAGTGCTTTCTACAACCACAATAATTGAAGGAAGAGAATACAGTAGATCTGCATTGTTGAGATGAAATCTCTCTAAGAAATGGTAGCATATGAAAACACAAAGAGTAGATTAATGAACCATTTCATAAAATCTGTTAAACAGCACAACTGCGTGTATATATGCTCTTATGTAAATGTGTATAAGTGCATATATGTGTGCAAGTATTTAGCATTAACTTTTTCTGGAGAAGGATATAGTATTTGTCAACTCTGATTGTCCTTTGGAGAGTATTTGGAATTAATATAAAAGGAAAAAAGTCCTCTACTTTTCATTCTGTATCTTTTTAGAGTTTTAAATTTATTAATTATGAGTATATTTTCATTTCTAGAGGCCATAATGATATTCTTGAATATGAAGAAAATAAATTCTATTTTAATTTTATGTTTTAGAACCCTAAGTATATGAGTGATATTGTACTAATTTACATACTCGTGGAGAGATTATAGAATGACAAATGTAAAAATAGAAAAAATATTTTAAGGGAAGAGCTGAGTGTAATAGGTATTTTTTGACTAAAAAGATACCTATTATTATTCTTAATTATTATTATTAAGGTATCTTAGTGAGAAAATCAGTAGAAACTCTATGTTGCTAGTAGTAGAACCTCAGCAGAGACATTGGTGGGAAAATAATCTAATTAACATATATTTTTAAAGAAAAGCAAGAGGTATGTGCAATACTTACTGTGGCCATGACTAGTGTTCGCATTCAACAAACTGGAATTCCATTTTCTCACACTCCCTCTGTTACTTAAGTCAAACCCACCTCATACTGGTGTGAGGAAATAATAAATTTGGTAACTGATTTTTTTGAACAATTAGTTTTATTTTCTTAATCAATAAAAACAAACACATAAAATGAAAACTACACTTCAAATAGAAATTAAAGTTCTTATTTTTCAAAGTGAAAACGTTTTTAAGATACTAAAATTGATAGCTGGAGAAATAATGGTTGACATAATATATTTAGAATTAGGACAGCAGCCACCAGAAGAAACAGAATGGAGGAAGGACTAGGGATGAAGTGGTAGACTTTGACTTTAAACTAGAACCAGGTAGGAGATCCTGCAAGATGCTGTGGCAGCTTACATGCAAGGGTGAGGTATATTCGCTACCTCACATGAAAAGCCAGGTACAAAAAAGAACCAAGTATATAAACATTTAATAACTGATATTTTTAAGGGGAATGATAAATGTATTTGTAGGTTTCTTGGGGGGATGATGGTTCTGACACAGTCTTTGTTAAGAATCCCAAGTGAGTATCTTCAAACTGTTGGAAATCTAAACATTTTCAATTCTGATATTGGGGAAAGAAGTATAAAGTGGCCCTCGAGATTCTAGTTGAGTAGTTTGATGATGGGGTCATTGAAAAGTCTTAGTTGACTTTGTAATAGTGCTGCAAGAGAAGAAAGCAAAACAGCCTACATGAAGGAGAACATTAGCCCCAGACAGACTCTCTAAGTTCTCTCTCTTGGTTGGAGCTCTGACCTGTTTCATGTGGAGGATTTATGGCTGATATAGAAATATTGAACCTGTATTGAGCCCTGAACACTTTCTTTGTAGAAAACAAACCACAAGGACTTTTTCAGGAAGCTATTCTTGTAGGTGGATATCTACATACAGATTTAGGTGCAGATAATGACATGAAATATATTCTTTCTTAAAGCACGATATTACTATGTGATCCTCCATCTCCTCCCCAAGTTAAGTAATATTGCTTTTATGATGAAGAAGAGATTGAGGAAATTATTTTCATATACTTCTCCACAATACAGAATTTAGAGAGAAGACATAGTCTAATGAAAGATGGTAAATGTTAATGCCAGCATGCAATAAGGATATAATTTTTCTTTGCTGAATAATATATGTATTATGAGTCCTTGGAACACAAAACCAGCAAACTATATTAATTATGTTAAATATCAAGTAGCATTGAACTGTTTGCTTTTGCATTTGTTTTCTGCTTATGAAATGAGTTGATTAAACAATCTGAGGTTATAGAATTTTGGTACAATTGAATTGATCTTGGAATGAACTGCTGTGCATTCAAAATTATGCTCTATTGTCTTCCTGAGCATAAAGCAGAAGAAATCCTTCAAGCCCAAGGTTGGCTTGAGCCGAGAATTACCTGGCAAAAGTGTGAAATGGGATTTAGGCAGCTGCATTAAAGGAATAGTCTTAGTTGCATTCTGCATGAGTAAGCAAAACGTATGATGAAAATTATTTCTCGAAAGCTTGAAAAAGTTGTAGAGGAAGGTAATTTCAGCTTTCAAATTGGATATATTTTCTTTTCCTAATAAGACTGGATTTTAGATCTGTGCCAGTGATTTCCATTTTACTTTTTGTTTACATCCCAGCTCTTCTAAGCAATGTTGTGGCAGTACACTAGAAATATACTTTCATGTTTAGAATCATAAATCATCACTTTCTGGAAGTTAGCATCTGAAAAATAAAATACAGCTCTAGAATTACAAGCATGTTCAATTCTATTTAATGAAATGTGGGGAATAACTTTAAATAATGGATGTGCTCTTGTTTCCCTGAAGAACACATGCAAATATGAAAGGGATACTTACATTAAAGTGTCTACAGAATTTATCCCATACTTTACATTCAGTCATGAAAACACTATATATATATATATATATATATATATATATATATATATATATATATATAAAATGCATGCTAATACAATGAGATGCAGTAATTAGTTGAGACAATACAACTGTTGAATTCATGAACAGCCCCCAAAGTTGAAAACATTGCTATTAAATAAGATTAAAAAGAATCATTTATTTTCTTCACTACACTGCAATACTATTTATTTTTTGTAAAACATCCATTTTGTCTCCTTCAATTGGTACTCTCCATTTTAAGATGTACATGAAAATAGTTTATTTCATTATTATTAACACATTGAAAATTTTCTTAAAGGTCTATTAGTTTTTCACATAAGATGCTGAAGCTTTTGCTTGCAAATGTTCTCAAAACCAGTAATTTGTTTAATGTGTTATCCATCATGCAGTCTTCAGAGAACTGGTCAAAAGTTTACATTTTGCACAAACCCATGTGATGGAAAAGAAGAAATAAAATACACCACTTTATTTTAACATGACATTTACTAAAATTACTTTAAGTTCAGTTTAGAAAGAAATATTTAGCCCAGTGATTATTTTGGAACTGAAATGTATTTGATGCATATTTTAGAGTCAATATAGATCTGTCAGTCACAGGCAAAGCAGATGTCTTTTTTCTTTAATCAGATTATTTGTTCTACTTTTATCTGAATAGTGAATGAATCTTAATATTTTTAAAAAAGTTTCCAGTCACAGTTACCTGATACTGTAATGTTAGAATATTTGAGAGACTCAAAAATAAAGAAAATATACTTTTATTCCAATTGTGCTTTATAACACAGCAAATGATTATTAAATCTACATGTTATTAACAGCACAGTTTACTTGCGTGGTTTTCAGCTAACAAACTACATTTGATCGTCGTGGAGTTTTGGGAGCGTAACTGATAATAAACAAACACGAAGGCGCGTGTTAAATTCTTGGCTCTGGTCAGGCTATGTGCTGCGAGCTCACCTGCTTTATGTCATTCATTTCTTTCGACAACACAGTGATGTAAACACATTTTTTTATGCTCAGTTCACAAATACTGAAATGGAGGCACACAACAATTAAGCAACAAAATTAAGGCTATTCAATTAATAAATAATAAAGCAATAATAACAGAAGGCATGCTTACTATTTCCTATGAAAGATGAAATTAAGTGCAAAAGATGAGTTATTTGGGAAAACCCTCAGCAAGTAGGTAGGAAAAACACAAGGATCTAGTCCTCTAACACTAAATCTTATACTATCTTTGTTATACTACATAATTTTTGTCAAAAAATAAAAATCGTGCTCTTTTTATTGGTAAACAGAAATTGAAATTCATAGAAAATTGCAATTCATATGACATAATGTAAGATAACATGGACCTGTTCTTTTCAGCCTACATTTATATGAAATTTCATAGTAACTGTTACTCTTTATCCAATAGTGAATTAAAAATATCATTTGTCGAGTATTTCACATGAATCCACATATTTCTAAGTTTTTTGTATGTTATATCACTTACTGATCATTAAAAGTCTGTGAAGAAAATACAAGTAACTCCTTTATTTGAAGAAATTAAATACAGATTTAAAAAATTAAAGTTCGAATGGCCAATTGTAGAGACATAATTAAACTACTGCTTTTCCGAATCAGAAACTAACTTACTACTCTATAAAAGCTCTAGAGTATACCAGAAAAATCACCTAATTTAACATAACTTGAACATAAAAAGTATTGATACTGTTTTGAAAGTCTGATGTACTGAATTCCACCTGGTCCTAAGCTTTCTTTTTGGTTGGGAAAGTTTACTATTGCCTTGTCTTTGTGTGTTATTGGTCTGTGCAGCTTTGTATTTCTTCTTGATTCCATAGTGGTACTTTGAATTTTTCTGAGAATTTATCCATTTCCTACAAGTCTTACATTTTTTAGAGTATAATTGGTCAAAATAGTCCCTTATGATCCCTTTAACAGACATTGAGAGTAGTTTTACTAATACTATTATTATTATTAGTAGTAGTAGTATTATTTTGGTGCTGGGGCTCAAACTCAGGGCCCTGTGCTTGCAAGGCAAGCACTCTAACCACTGAGCTAAATCCCCAACCCCTACTAATATTATGTTGATTAAGCTCTTACTTTCTATGTATATAAGTTTAAATTGATTTTTTTTATAAATAATAGATTTATCCCATAGCTATGCAGTATGTGAGTAAGCCTGCTACACCTCGTTTTGTTCTGTATCCTCTTGAAACCTAGTGAGGCAGAAAATAGCTGATTCTCAGATGAGAAGGGGAGTTAGAGATGCCAGTTGCTCCTCCAGCCAGACACAAGCATGATGGGGAGGGGTGGGAGGGGCATTCTGACCCGCAGTGGTCCCTAAGAAAACTGGATCCAGTTTCTAGTCGAGCAGGAGTAAACCTTCCATCAGCAGGTCTCATTACCTCCAGCGGCAGCATTCGGGCTTGTGTGGGGGACTCGTGAACCTGGAGCCCTGCGCCCCTGAAGAAGGTGGTGAGTCCCTTCCTTTTACCAGCCAGACACACTTTGACTGCTAGGGAATGTGGCCCTAAGACAGCAACTGTGCCGGCTACTTCCTCAAGAGTGACCAAGCCAAGTGAGTCAACATAGTTTTAAAACATCTCACTTATAGCCAACCCCCTTTTATTTATAGGTTTTTACCTAAATGTGTACTCTTATGGTGTCATCATTTTATATCATCCAACTTAACAAGTAAGGCCTAATATAGAAGACAGTTTTGTGACCAAAGAGAGAATGCCTCATCTCAAAGTGATTTTTGATAGTATATTAGACATGGTTTTTATGCTCCTTCAGATCCCCTTGAATTCGCCCATCATTCCACCCAGCTGGAGAAGAAGGGACAGTTTGCCAACGCCTCACCCTGGACTCTAGGGGTCCCCTGGCCCGCTGCTGACAACAAGGTGTGAGATGCCACACATTCCCACCGAGTTCTCGCGTATGTGCCGCCTAGATGCCCCCGTGGAACAACCGTGTGACAAATCTGAAACGAAACAAAACAAATCAGAGAGAAAGTTTCCAAAGAATAATGATATTTATTTGGGTATAGCATTTCAGATGGGAACATGTATGCTATAGCAAATTATGAGTGTATACTGACGTGGCGAAGGAAAACTTTTAAAGACAAAAATGAAGATTACATCTGTAATCTTTGGCCATAATAATCATAAGAAAGGCGTCAGTTTGAGCTTCAACAAACAGTTGCTTTAGGTGTACTTTGCATAATGTTATGATAGTCTGTGGTTCTGGGAGGGTCTTTTTGATAGTTACTATCAGACGATCATGCATAGGGACCCTTCCGTCATGTCCTTCTGGCTTTATCATTTTTTTCCTGGTTGTGGTTGACACAAATGACTCTATTTTGATTCTGACAACTTTCAAACTGCTTTCACACTTTCTTCACTCCCATCTCTCCACACCAGGCTTCCTGAGACATAAATATCAAGTATCCCTCGTAGAGGACATTCGAGCCAGATTGAGTGATTTTTCACACTCAGGCACCATCTTGATAGCTCAGCCTTCTGTGCCTTGTTTCTCTTGTCTCTCATTCCTTCTTCTCCAGCTTGGGTTAACGAATGGAAAAGTAACACAAAGATTTTTGCCTATTTTCTGCTGAACTGTGTATAAGTCAATTGGTAGCAGGTAAAGTGTTAACATGGCATAGATTGGCATCGTCCTTACTAGCAGAACTTTAAATGCAGCTAATTAGAATGAGAAAAAATGGGGATGTGGTAGAATTTATAATTGTTACAGTTTTATTAAAGAGTCACATGGGTCTATGACAATTTTAAGAATTAAAATTGTAAAAGGGGTTGGTTTCTGTTATTATACAAGAAAATTTATATAATAAATGATAGACTCAGCCAACCAATTGCCAACAGAGGGTATGTTATGAAAACCAAAAGGGCCTCTATGATAGCTTTTAAAGATAGTCGCATCCCCTGATCTACTGTAACTGATACAACTATGAGTGACAAAGCTTCGTAACAGACTGAATACAGAGCTTCGAATGGATTTTTATGCCAGAGTCAGGGAACCCACACGAAAAGGATAGGATGCTGAATCCAGGGATGGTGGCATTTCAGTGGATGAAATTGAAAATCTTGAAAGTGTAAATTTGCTTGGATACTTTAAGATTGCAAAAACAGCTGTTTGCCCATTCCTAGAGATGAGACTCTTGGAGACACTCAAATGACTTACAAAGTGACATCAGTCCTCCTGAACATTTGCCCTCATCATTTTTCCTTTTCCTCCAGGTATATAACCAAGATCAGGTCTCGAAAGAGTTTGAGAGGGAAAATATAGTACCTGTTACAGGAAGAAATAGTTCAGATGACATCATGCTAGGACCTCACCGATATGCACCAGCAGGAAACAGGAGGATGTGTTGAGGTGGATTTTGAGGGCGTTAGATCAGGTAAAGCAGAACGTAAAGCTGGGTAGGAAAGAACTTATTATCCTAGGGGACTTCGCTCATGAATCAGGTTTTCATGTCTAGTAAGGACACCTGGAACCAGCAGTCTGTTAGTTTGTCTTTGGAACAGTTGGGCATGATGGAGGTGCCAGGATTTCCTTGGCATGGTGTTGAATAAGGAGTCTCAAGGCTTGAGAAAATGGAAACGTTAGAGTGGTATTTACCTAGTAAAAGCTGAGACCCACCATCTGAATACCTATAAAGACATTAAGGAAAGCAGTGGTGTGGTAGACTAATTATTGTGGTCACCCTGAGCAGGAACGCCCAGCTGGACTGAGTTGGTGGGTTCTGGGCATAGAGGATCCACCTGAGGATTGTTGCTGAGATGACTTAAAGGAGAACGGGAGCAGAAGCTAGGGGCTGGCCGTTTCCCAAGAGAAGTTCTGTTGTGGCTGGTTCTCCCACAGGGAAATTGGCTATTCTCGTTGCAGGAGGAGCTCGGGGCCTTGCGGTCATGGAGGATGGCCGCTGTTCACTTATCTCCGCTGCAAGCATTGTATCCCGGTTCCAGTATAGTGCAGACACGGATGTACACCAGATATTGCTATGGGCTCCCGGCCCTTGATTGGATCATTCAGGTTTTGAGTGTGTAGACAGACGTTCTGCACTCTTCCTGCATTTGGCTTGTGGGTGAATGTTGCAACTTGTAAATGTCCTGTATTAAATCTGCTCTCTTGCAAAACCATTGACTCTAGAAAGGTAACTGATACAACTGGTAATATGGATATGGAGCATCTATGGAAAGACTGTTGGTAGTTTGGTACAGCTGCTGCCATGGGCGAGACACCCTAACTCCAAAGGGAAGATAATTCTGGAATGGCAAAGGACATATTGTGACAATTAGCCATCAGAATTATGGTCCATTCAGTTACCTCAGTGGGCCATAAAGCTATCATCTGAATCTGCACACCTTGTCCGGCAGGGGCTTTAACCACTATGATGATGATTAATAGATTACAGTGCTTCTAGAAGATATAAAATGCCTTATTGGGATGTACTTCATATCTGTTAGAACTGTCATGTGAGTAATTGATCTGAGGAATATCACTACAGAAAGAAGAGTTTGGACATTTGCCTTCCTTTTTTACCCAAACAAGATGGTAAACCAGAAGAAATACCACATATCAGAAGGGGTTTCAGAGATTAGGGTTGTTACTGAACACTAAAACCTGCAGATATGGTCATCGAAATTTTATTCCAATTCTTTTTCACCTGTGTGACTCCATAAAACTAAACTGATCATAGTGGATAATAGTGAATGGCTGTAAAGTTAGGTAGGTAGTAACCTCACTTGTACCTGCTCTATCAAGTGAAGTAGGTTTACTAGAAGTATTCACACAGTTTTTGGCATTCTGTATATGTTTATAAATCTAATGAATACATTCTTCTCCATCACCAAGGAATTCTTAGTGAATCATATGGCAGAGACACAAATAATATATAATCACTTTTTTGCCTCCAGGTTTATGTTAACAGTCACACATGCTAACATAATCTCAGAGGCTTCAATCTCCTTTATTTTTTGGAAAACTTCCTATTAATAATATCATGGCACAAGCAACTGGTGACTAAGAAGCATGACTCCCACAGAAGCCCTACTGCATAATAAAAACACCCAGAAGCAGTTGTCCTACTAAAACAGACAAATGGCACGCTGTAACTTTAGTTACTCTGCCCCATAGGGGTGAAGAGCCTGCGGTGCTGTCCTTGAAGGTGCAGTATAAGTGTGTACCAGTGACCTAAGTATGGCACAGAGTTGCTGTTGCTTAAAATGTACAAGTCTGGGAATCAAGGACTAGAAGTGATCGGTCCCTTTTACTTCACTTCAAATGTTTTACTTTGAAAACTTGTGAAACAATCGTCACAGTCAAGATTCTGGTTTACAAGGAGAGAACATCTCTCTCAGGGATACAACTAGTGCTCTACTCAAATTGCATCTACTACATGGCCAGTTTGACTTCTTAGTTATCAAATGAGTAGAAAAATACTCATTCTGGTAATTGAACCTTGATTATCATGAAAATGTGGTGCTGTTACTTCTCCATGGCTAGAGTGAGTACTTCTGGAAGCCATGGGATTCTGGATATGTTTATCCTGGTAATAATATTAAGTAGGGCACTGCAGCAACCGTGGTCC
>PVJO010034737.1:0-10637 GCA_004026905.1 Hystrix cristata | reverse complement strand
CCTGAGCATCTAGGATTATAGACAGGTGCCACCGTTTCTGCCTTAGCTAATTTTAATTGTCTAGGGGCCTGTGATTTGAGGTAGCTGCTTCCCAAATTATGAGGCATTTAAATAATTACAATACAGTGCTCATTATTCCTGCCAGTAAAAAATATTTCAGCTTATATTTGTTTTAAAAAGCATACATGGAATATATACCATGTTCAAAGTATTTGAAATAAAATGCTTCATTTGAAGCAGTGCAGGGATGGGACTGGTCCTGTGCTTGTTTTCAGATAAGGTTGCTGAGGCTAAAGAAGTCACATAGCCTGTCCACGGTCACACTGCTGGTAGTGCTAAGAGTGATGCAGATGCCCCTTGACTAAGTCAAGGAGAAATCCTTAAATTGAGACTATTAACTGTGACTCAGAAATGCGTTTGATACATTGTAGCTTAGCAACACAGTGCCTGGAGAATAAGAGATCGGGTGGCTGTCTGGGAATTTTGTCTCCCTGTGGCTGCCCGGGATCACCAGGGAGTATCTTACTGCAGATTTGTAGATCAGGAAAAGATCCAAATGCAGAATCTGAAGTGTGCTGCTGATCGGCTGTCTTTGCTCTTCCACCGTCAGAAAGGCAAAACAAATTCTAAGTCAGACCGTGGTAAGCTGGGGACCATCCGTATGTTGGGGAAAGAAAACCTCCCGAGGGCTGAGCAGCTGACTGAGAGATCACAGTGCTGACCCAGCCTCAGGTCTGACCGATCTGAGTTCATAACTGGCGTGCTTTAGGGGACGCACATTGCTGTGTTACCAAAAGTGGTGGATTGCAGGATCATAGATTACAGGGAAAAGGCGTACACCTTCATGGGGCTCCGTTTAGAAGACAGTAAGTTCTTTTCTTGCTTTTGCCCAAACACGGCACCCACCTTGCATTGTTAGTTTAATTGTCATTCCCTTCCTTAGACAGTCCAGGAGCCCAAAGATGACTGAATTTGTTCTCCACTCTGTTCTTGATGAGTAGAAAAATGTCTGGAATAGTCAGTAGTGAGTATGTATTAAACTCAGGAATACTCCCTTTGCTACTGATGAACAGCACATAAATGTTGTCAAATTTTGCTTTTTCCTGGCCCCTACTGCCCAATATCAAATCCCCCCATTCGTCTGCAGCCCCATTGTGTTGACAGGACTCTGTAGAAGCCTCCTGGTAAGATTCTCATAAGCCCTTAGCCTCTGAATCCCACTGTTTCATTTGAGTGCCATTTTTGTTTTGGTTTGGTTGTTGAGGTAGGGTCTCACTAGTAGCCTGGACTGGCTTTGGACTCTGTGTATCCCAGACTGGCCTTCAATTTGTGATCCTCCTGCTTCAGCCTCCTGAGTGGCTGGGATTACAAGTGTGTACCACCATCCCTGGCTTTGAGTGTCTGTGTTTCATTCAGTTTTCTGTGGGCGCTGTTCTTATGGTAATAAACAAGGCCGTAATGTTGCAGAATAGTTTTTGCAGTGTATAGGGCTTGATTTAAAAATAATACATGCTGGGCATGGTGACACATACTTGCAATCTCAGGGTTTGGGATGCTGAAGCAGGAGGATTGCCAAAGAGTTCGTAGCCCACCTAGGTTACATAGTGAGTTCAAGACCAGTCTGAACTCCACAGGGAGATCCTGTCTCAAAATACTCCACCCCCCAAAAAAGTGGTACATAGTTAAAATGTATTATTTGTACAAGGTTGGATGAATAGAATAGACTAAATGCCCAAAGTGAGCCAAAATTATATACATAATAAGGTAATAGTGACATTTCCAAGAGGAGATAAAACAAATTCTTGAATAAATGGTGCTCGTCCAGGTGGTTAACTGGAAAAGAAATTATACTTTCTCCTCCCTCCCACAGAAATTTCATGCAAAACTAGACTAGAAACTTGAATATAAAAATATGACCCCTAAATATTAAGACATTGATGGCAGAATCTATGCAGTGTCTGGTCCACGTTGGATTTGAGATTAAAAACCAGTTTTGTTATAGATTAAACAAGGTTTCGACCGTGATCTTCTTGCCTTCTAACTAACCTTGCTCCTTAATCAGATTGCTGCTTTTGTAGTTAATCTAAACCTTGGGATTTTAAACAAGGCCCTGAGTTCAATCCCCAGCACCAAAAAAAAAAAAAAAAAAGACAAAGACAATTAAACAATTTTAAATATACTTAAATCTCTGTGAACATAGAGGCAGATTTAAGACAAACAACAGCATTAGTACTGGGTCAAACGTCTTTCTATTTGTGTTCCTCTGTCCTCAGGGGATGTTCAGCTATGCAGATCCAACTAAATTCAGCACAATTTTTTTTTAAGTGTTGGATTGTTTCCTTCCTAGTCAGCTAAATGTGTGCTTCTCGGCTCATTCCTCACACCCACTGAAACAGGCAGGATCTGAGATCCAGTGACATCCTTTTCTACTTAAGCACTGAGTTGTGCCGCACCGAATTCAGCAGCACACATGTGGTGTTACTAAAATAAGGTTGATATTTCTGGTGCTGGGCACCTTCACAGAATGCTGTAACTATTTTTGAAGTTACATTGTATTAATTTTGGATTTAATACAAAGGAGGATTTTGTGTGATCTTGTCAGAGACTGTAAAGGAACACCACGGTTTTACAGATGTCAAAGTGTGTTTAAGTGAAAGTGGATCAAGTTTAATGTCAGTATTTGATAGTCAACACCTAGCATCTTTGGGAGTGTGGTCCCTATAGATACCAAAATCCAAGAATCTGTATTATGTATATTATATAAAATGGTAGAGTATTTGCATATAAACTGTACATATCCTCCTTAGTCATCTCTTGATTATTTATAAAACTTAAAACAATCTACATGCCATGTCAATACCTGCTGTAGTTCAGAAAATAATGACAAGAAAACATATCTGTACCTGTGTACCATCATTGCAGTTTTATTTAATTCCAGAAATAATTTTGATCTGAGGTTGGTTTAATTCAAGAATGTAGAATCCCCAAAGATGGAGGACTGACTGTATGGAAATGAGAAAATAGTTTCTCAGTATTCCCCAGCTTAGAAACTGGTCATTTCAAACCCTTGCAAGTACTGCTGTTCACTTGCTTAGAACTAAGAACACATTGAGTCCCCAGGAGACTCTAGTCTCACAGAAGCCCTCACAAGCGAGCCTGTTGTAAGTCACCTTTTGGGGAACCAGCCACTCAATATTCTAGCCGCTGGAGACCCTGCTTGTTCACACTTCTGTGCAGGACTGCTTTATCTGCAAGCTAAAGTAGGTCTAGTTCACTTACTGGCTGTCCCTCTGCGCTGCTCCTGCCCCTGCTGGCCTTGCCTTTCTCCACCTCCACTTCCCCTTGGCCTGCTCCACTTGACCCTTCAGAAGGCTTTCTGGGCCCTTCCCCGGGTAGCTGACCACACCACTCTCTTTGGAGAAGGCATTAACATTTGAAAGTGAACTCCAGTAACGATGTACCCTGGAAAACCATAGAGCCCAAAGTCTGTCGGGGTATTGCAATAGAAGGTTAACCACTTTTTAAATAGTTTATAAATTATAGGCTTCCAAGTATAAAAGAATTTCAAAGCAGAAAGGTTGTTGAGCTGCTTTTAGAGAGAATCACCTCCTGTTCCCATTTGTATAAGAAGATCAAGGACTTGCTGAGGAACATTCTAGATTTCTAAAAGAGAGACCCCTTTGTTAGGCTTGTTTTTTCCTCCTGCTATCATTTAAAGATTTAGAGAACATATGAAATTATAATGCTAGATCAAGATTAAATATATTTATTGATTAAGAGTTTATTTAGGTTAGGGGGACAAAAAGATGGTGACAATTGGAATTGAAAACGAGAACTCTGAGATTAGGAAAGATTCAGAGGTGCAAGTTTGGATCAGTGGGAGGTACCAGGACTAGATGTTGCCATCTGTAAGACTTTGCTCGCTTTTCCCACCGAGACATTTGAGTTGATGAGTTGACTTCAGCATTCCCAGCTTAAACAAGGTGTTCGAGTCCTCCTCTAAAGTGAACTCACATCCGTGCTGTTTTAAACCAAATCTGAAACTCTGAACTGGGGCGATACCAGGATCATACTTCCCAAGACTGTTGGGGTTTAGAGCAATCTCAGTCTCTCTTTCTCTCTCACATGGCCGCCTTCTCTTAATGTGAAGACTGGTACTTCCTATCCCTGTCTACTGTTAAACCGAGTCGGTTTCATAAGAAATCTTCAAGCCTACGTGTTCTGTTTTTTGTTTTGTTTTGTTTTTTGGTGCCGGGGTTTGAACTCAGGGCCTTGTACTTGCTAGCAAGCACTCTAACCACTGAGCTAAATCCCCAGCCCCAAGCCTCCATATTAAATACAGCTGTATCGTGTTAATTGGCTCCTGGTTGGTACCTAACTCCAAAGCAAAATTCTTGAGGATTTTAGCCGGTTCGTGCTTGGGTTGGAGTGTGAGTTGAGACACGGTGGTGTGACTGAGGGTACTAACACCCGCTTTCGCATTCGTAGTCTCTGGCTGATGAACTTGCCCTGGTGGATGTTTTGGAAGATAAACTCAAGGGAGAAATGATGGATCTGCAGCATGGAAGCTTGTTTCTTCAGACAGCTAAAATTGTGGCAGATAAAGGTAGTGTTAATTTATTACTATTACTTATGTGTGTCTTTATTATTTGCAGTGGTGGTAATGAAGCCCAGGGCCTTGCGCATAATAGGCAGCATGTGCAGAACTGTTGTGCTAAACTTAGTTTTTAATTAAGTAACATTGAAAAATTGGAAGTTATTTCAGTGATTGTTAATAAATGTTCGTGATCTGCTTTAGTAATTTCAAATCCTACGAATTTTTCTTCTAATTATAATTCTATCTCTTTTTATCTAGAATTTTTTTTTCTTTCTTTGTGAGATTCTGCTTTTCATTACTGATATTTCTCTTAATGGCCAATAACTAGAAATGAGTTTATTAGCCAAAAGTGATCCTGGGTATATATCACTAAGAGAAAATAACCAGTTGTTATATATAGGATGGTTTAGTTTGTTTTCTACCGTGATTTTCCCATATGTTCCACGCTGCTGCACTAGTTACGTTCATCTCTAAGATACAGCCTTTTTCAGAAATGCATTTATTTCTTAAGAAGATTTCCTGTCTTTTGATAGAGCTTTATTTCTATTCAGACCTCTGGCAGGGCCCACACATTTTCACGATTTCAGCACAACCTACATTTCTACTTTTCTCAGCCTTCTCCTCTCATACCCTGCCGGAAAATTTCTCTTCTCATCCTGGTGCACCCATTGGTAGCAGTTTCTTCTTTAGCTGGGTGAGTTTGGGTGCTTCGAAGAATCCAAATGTTAGCTACTGTTTATGGAATTAGTAACATCCTGCATACTGCGCGAAGCATTTTCCATGTATTAGCTCATCCGACTTTGCAGCAGCCCCGTGAGGTGTCCGTACTGGTTTCCCTCTGTGATGCAGGAGAAGAGCCTTGTTAACTCTCAAAAGTCACATTGCCACTAGTTTAATTATATGCTGCATCTATAACTGTTGCTCATTATGACCACATGAAATCTTCGAGTCTGTGTGTTTGAAAATTTGACACATTTCCTTCACACACAATGATAGATTGATTGGCTCATCAGGGAGACTCACGGCTAAAAAGTGAATACACTCTCTCAAAATATTAAATATCAGAAATCTAAGCTTTTAGTTTCTAGTCAAAAACAAAGTGCCTTCCTTCTCCTACCTAGATTTATTTAGCATTATATGCCTAAGAGCAACTTAAAATTGATTTTTGTTTTCTTTTGGTGCGTGTTCTTTCATTTTACTCAATTAGGAACACAAATTGATTTTTTTCAATTTCCGTTGGAAGTCTGCCTATTGGATTTTGGACTCACTGTCAGCGTTTCAATTTATTCTTGAAAATACAATGAATTTCTTAGCCACATACACATAATTTAGGGTCATCTTTATTTCCTTAGTTCATTTTCTGAGCCAATTTTAGTTGGACTACTTCAGTGTGCCTCAGTAAGGAAAAAAAGTAGCTGTAGGATTAACTTCAAAATCTTTTAATGTGGAAAACAGTTTATGTTTTGCGGATTTATTGGGGATTGAGCCTAGGACCTTTGCAATTAGCTACATCCTCAGCCTATTTGAGACAGGGTCTCCCAGAGTCACCCAAGCTGGGCTCAAATTTACAGTCCTCCTGCCTCAACCTCCCAGAGTCCTGGGATTACAGGTCCAGTGAAAACTTAATTCTCATGTGAGTTCTGGAAGCTTATTTGTGGTTAGGCTATAGAGCACATTGACTATGGCATGTTTTGATGGGAAGTTGTATTTAAGGTACCTTTTTTCTCCCTTTTTCTTTTTCCCAAGATTACTCTGTAACTGCCAATTCGAAGATTGTGGTGGTAACTGCCGGAGTCCGTCAGCAGGAGGGTGAGAGTCGTCTCAATCTGGTGCAGAGAAACGTTAATGTCTTCAAGTTCATTGTCCCTCAGATTGTCAAGTACAGCCCCGACTGCATTATCATCGTGGTTTCCAACCCAGGTATTATTACAGCCCTTCCCCCATCCCAGTTCTATTGCGTTTGGTGTTTGGGGGCTTTTGAAAACCAGTCCCAGCATTCACGAACAGAAGCGGTTGCCATGACTTCTATTCACTGACAGCAAAAGGTGGTATTCACAAAGCAAGTGATGGGTCCCCGGCCACATGTTCAAAGTGTGAGGGTGGTTTTGTTTCATGAGACGTCATCGTTTGTCTTACCTGGATTTTCGCAGAGTCTACGGGCTTTTGCATTTCAGAAACAAAAAGTTATTTTGGAAAAGAGTATGAACGGAATGAATCATTTGAATGTGGCTTCAATTTGTAAGAAACATTTTAACCTATTTGATCTGTTTTCTACAAAACCCACTCTAGCGTCCTTATCTCTAAGTTTCTTAGAATTGAATCAGACTGAACTTGAAAAGAACTAGAAATATTACTAATCAGTTTGGTTTTAAAAGTAGAAACAGACTGTGTTAATAAACCAAAGTTGCTAACACCAAATGTTGTGACATGAAAACTGCTTTCCTTGCTAAATACATCTGCAGAATAAACATTAAGATTTACTGGGAACAGTGCTACTTTTTTTTAGCTTTGTTAATTAAAAATTACAGGAGGCCATAGTTTGGGACTAAGCCAGTTTGGCATGCTATTTTAATCTTTGGGCATTAAGAAGAAATTGGAAATGACTTGGTATTAACCAATCAGTTATTTTCAAATGTTTTGTCCCCACTTAACAAAGCAACTTTGAAATAACCGATTCCACTTTTTGTTCTTTTTTTCCTGTTTTCTTCATCCTTTCTCTGTTTATAAAACCAAGCACTTCTACATAGCCCACTAAAAAAAAACTTTACTTTGTTTTATGGAATAAGGGGTTAACTGATTCTAGAATTGAAAATAAAGCCAGTTACTTTGCAGTTCCTTTTGTTTATAATTTGCCATCCAAGTGATTGTATGTTGGTGAGCATAGGAGATATACTGACAAAAAGGTAAAGCAAATTGTCTCTGATGTGTCATATAGGGAAAGGTTGAGAATGAGAGCCAAAGGAACCCTTGCAGTTTATTAAATATTGAGAATTGAGGGATTAGAGATTTAGCCCAAGTGGTAGAACACTTGCTAGGCCCTGAGTTTGATCCCCAGCACCAAAAAAAAAAAGAGAGAGAAAAATTGAGAATTGAGAGTCAGCAATGAATGACGGAGATTCAGTATTATTCTCTGCACACCTCGATTGGGGCTTACTAGATTGTTTAGTCTTGTATATAAATATACATGTGGAAGAGAGATATAGAACAGCAAGGACAAATAGCTATATATTAAGTTCTTTCTTCCTGCACCTCAAGGAGACATCACTAAGTGATTATATAACTTTCTGGGTATCGCTTCAAATCTAATTCTCTGGGGAGTCAACTTTTAGTGAATCAGATTTGTCAAGGAAGAGGGAGTCTCTAATCCAAAAGGTCCTTACAATATTTTAGGTAGGGTCTTTGCCAGGTTTTATTTGAGTAGGGAGGTGGAGACTGAAGGAGTGACTTGCAGCTTCTCGCCTTCCTTTTATTGATGATTGATTGATTGGTTTAACAGTATTGAAGATTGAGTCCAGGACCTTTGCACTGAGCTACATCCCCAGCCGCCTCTGCTGCGGTTATTTACTTTTTTTGGATAGGTGGACCAGCAGAATTTTACCTCTGTAGATATGGCATTGTGCCACGTGGAAACAAAGGACACATCACAGATCTCCATTAAATAGAACATTTTAATGCCTTGTGTCATCACAGTAGTTAACTGAACAGTATCTCGTACCCAAGAAAATAAGTATTTATATCTTTCTGGGCACATCTCATTTGGGGAATGAGGAAATGGGGAAAGAAGAAACCAGGGGAACCACTAATTGAGGTCAGTTTTGATTTGCTTACCTGTATTTTTCTAAAACATTTAGTGGACATTCTTACCTACGTTACCTGGAAACTAAGTGGATTGCCCAAGCACCGTGTGATTGGAAGTGGATGCAATCTGGATTCTGCTAGATTTCGCTATCTTATGGCTGAAAAACTTGGCATTCATCCCAGCAGCTGCCATGGATGGATTCTGGGAGAACATGGCGACTCCAGTGGTAAAAAAAAGAGAAAGAAAATATTTATCGTGTTCTTATGGTCTTGCTCTTCTGAATTTTTTTTTTAATTTTAAATTTTATTTTTATGCCTTTGTACTTCAGAAAAATTTCAAAAATGGTATAAATTCTATTTTGTTGTCACTTGCTTTGCCATTCACTCTTTTTGTCTTTCCTCTCTTATTAATTTCCATATTGATCTGTATTGTCTACATGAAGTAAAAGAGAATTACCACATGGGCAGGATCACTCAGATTTCATGGTTTTTATTAAAGACCATGAAAATGTCTAATTACCTTGACTTGTCAGAACTTAGGTACTGAAGAGTCGTATCGGCCATACAGAGCTTTTCTTTGTAGTTGCGTTACCAACACTAGAATTGACTACGCCTTTGCTTCTATTTCCTGAATCTTTCATGATCCTCTCCAAAGGTCCCTGTGGAATACATATTTCTAGGTCCACTTCACATATCTGTATTTATAACCCTTTAAGTAAATAGACTATTTATTTTATTGCATTTTCAGAATTATACTTTATTTGGGTATAATTATACTGTTTGGAGTCTTACCCAAGATTTTGTTTTTTAACTTTAGATGAAAAAAAAAACCTGGTATTAGAAAAAAATAAGCAGGAGGCAAATTTAAAACTTCAAATCAGAAGTTTAGGGTGATCCTAAACTAGACTCCCTTGTGATTTCACAAACCAAGAAGGAGATAAAGAACATCATGTTCCCTGTAACTTTGACACAAAGATTATTTTGTACCAAATTTGTTGAAAAATGAAAGGACTATATGAAAGCAAATGTTAGACCACATGTCCCCCAAAGTGGAGGACTGTGTGGGAGTCTTTTGTCATTGGAGCAGTACCAACTGGTAGTCGGTAACTTGTATCAGGGGTGAAATTTGAACTAAGATTTACAAAATAGAAATACTTAAAAATGCTTGTCTCCCCCCCCAACTTTTTTTTTTTTTTTTTTAACAGTGGCCGTGTGGAGTGGAGTGAATGTAGCCGGTGTTTCCCTCCAGGAACTGAATCCAGAAATGGGAACAGACAATGACAGCGAAAATTGGAAGGAAGTGCATAAGATGGTGGTTGAAAGGTAGGTGAAAGGAAGTTTGGCTTTGGATGATTAATTTCAGGTTGACTTAGATAAAATTATAAACAATTTTCATGGCTGTCTGCCCAGGTAAGCTTCATGTAGTCAGAATGATGTAAACTGGTCAGACTTGCTATACCGGTCTTCTGAGGGAAAGCAAATACTTTCTCTCTAGAGAAAATAACCAGAGCCAAACCCATAAGTAACACGTGAGAAACACCTTCGCCTTGCCTCCCATCATCAAATAAGCGTCATTTATCTTAAAAGGTAAACGTAGACCTCTAAGTCTCATAATTGCCTAAAAAAAGTACTCAAGGACAGATTGCTGAAAGTATTCAGCCTGTTCTTTACTTATATTTCCTCGCTGAACTATAGATGTCTCCACACCCTGCCTTGTTTCATGAAACAGTTCCTTTAACTAGCAACAGCCCTCTTTTATGACCTTCACATGCATTACAAAATAAGGTCTCATTTTAAAATATGGTCAATATTAGCTTCGATTAAAATAATAGCAACTGTATAGTCTTCAGGGAGTCATTTGATTGCAGAAGATGAATCTCTGTTTTGTCCTCTGAAAAGCTGTGTGATTGTAGATGTGCTGTTAAAATTATGTAAAAGCACATACATGCCCATGCTTATCACTGATAAAGTATTCAATAGATGTTATTATTTGCAGAGAATTTGTGCAGTAAGACTAATTGCTACCTCAAATACGGAACAGTTTTAGTTAGTTCAATTATAGTGATTTTTTTTTTTCTTTTTAGGAACTTGACCCATATATAGAGAAAAAGAATTGTAAAGTTGAAAAGGTGTTTAGAATTTCCATTAACATAATACTGTTATTTTCTAAATGAGAAGACAAGAACTGACTCATCTCCTGTAACGTGACTTGTCCAAGACCTTCTGGTCAGTGGCAGATTAC
>PVJO010034736.1:0-10625 GCA_004026905.1 Hystrix cristata | reverse complement strand
GCAAATAAATATATGAAAAAATGTTCAACATCATTGGTCATTCGAGAGATGCAGATCAAAACAACACTAAGATACCATCTCACTCCAGAAAGAATAGCTATTATCAAGAAATCAACCAATAACAAGTGCTGGCGGGGCTGTGGGGAAAAAGGAACCCTCCTCCACTGTTGGTGGGAATGCAGACTGGTCCAACCACTGTTGAAATCAGTGTGGAGATTCCTCAGAAAACTACAACTAGAGGTTCCATTTGACCCGGCTATTCCTCTGCTTGGTATCTTCTGAGAAGAATTAAAATCATCATATCACAGTGATATATGCACAACCATGTTCATAGCAGCACAACTTGTAATAGCTAAGTCTTGGAAACAACCTAAATGCCCAACGACTGATGAATGGCTAAAGAAGATGTGGTTTTTCTACACAATGGAGTACTACACCGCCATAAAAAAGGATAAACTAGAGTCATTTGTATGTAAATGGATGTTCCTTGAGAACATACTCTTAAGTGAAATAAATCAGACACTTATTAGTACACATCGAATTGTTTCTCTGATATGAGAAACCATAAGTGTAAATAAGGACGAAGGGGTAGAATAGATATTATGTTTTAAAAAAAAAGAGAGAGAGAGATAGTATTCAAAAGAGAGAGCTAGATAGGGAAAAGGGGGATAAAGAAGAAGGTTAAAAGAAAAGTAAGATGAAAGGAGAAAAAATGGTAAAGTGTAGCTACACTTGTTGCAAATAGGGAGGGGTGGGTGAATAGAAGGGAGGGGAGGGGAAGGGGGAAGAGGGGGGAAAACCAAGTGTATCATGTACAGGTACAAAATAATCATGTTGATTAGGATCATTATGTATACAATGTACCAATACATGTTCTTGGTAAAAATAAAAAAATTTAAAAAAAAATAAAAGCTGTTAGAGAAAATAAATCACAACAGACTTCTCAACACAAATCCTTAATTCAAGGAGAACTTGGAGTGAAGTATTTCAAATCACAAAAGAAAACAATCTCCAATCCAGACTGATGTACCCCACAATATTATCTTTTAAAATTGGCAGAGACATAAGTTATGTCTATGACAAAAAACAACTGAAGAAATTCAGGATGACCAAACCAGCACTCCAAAAAGTTCTGAACAATATTCTAGAAAAAGACAATGAAGACAACAATTCCATAAATCCACCAGCCAAGGCAAGCCATTAAATCGAGAGGAAAGAAAGGGAACCAACAACAGGAAAATAATATGGCAAAGTCAATACATATCAGTTATAACCATCAATGTAAACTGTCTTAATTCACCAGTCAAAAGAAACAGATTGGCAGAATGGATCAAGAAACAAGATTCAACAATGTGCTGCATACAAGAAAGATGTTTACCTCAAAACTAAATGCATAGACTGAAAGTCAAAGGATGGAAAACAATACTCCATGCAAAAGAAACCTGGAAAAAAGCAGGTGTAGTTATTCTATTTGCAAACAAAGTGGATTTTAAGCCAAGATGGATCAGAAGAGACAAAGAAAATCACTACATACTTGTTAACTGAACAATCCAAGAGGAAGCGATAACAATCATAAGTACATATGCACCAAATACCAGCACACCCAACTGTATAAAAAAATTAATGGACAAGAAAAATCAAATAAGCTCTAATACAATTGTAACAGAGGATCTCAATACCTCACTATCACAAATAAACAGACCAAGTAAACAAAAACATCAACAAAGAAATATCAAAGCTAACATAACCTTTCAACAAATGGACTTAGTAGATATCTATAGAATGTTCCACACCACAACAACATATTACACATTCTTCTCAGCTGCACATGGGACAGGCTCCAAAATAGACCACATACTAGCTCATAGAACATGCTTAATCAAATACAAAGGAACTGAAATTATCCCACACACACTATCACTACATAGTGCAATGAAATTGGGAATCAATGGCAAAAGAAACCACAAAACTACATAAACACATGGAAATTAAATAATACCTTCCTGAACAACCAATGGGTCACAGATAAAATTAAAGAAGAAATTAACCAGTTTCTATAATTAAAAGATAATGCCAATACAACATACCAGAACTTACAGGATGCAATGAAAGCAGTCCTATGAAGGAAATTTATAGTGGTGAATTCCCTCAGCAGAAAAACAGAGCAAGCTCAAATAAATAATCTAATGTCGAAACTCAAGCTTCGAGGAAAAGAAGAGCAAGCTAAACCCAAAGCACATATAAGGAAATTATAAAGATCAGCAAAGAAACCAATGCAATGCAGTCTAAGAAAACAATACAAAAAATAAATGAATCGAAGAGTTGGTTTTTTTGAATGACTAACTAAAATTGATAAACCCTTAGCCAACCTTACCAAGAAAAATGAAAGAAAAAACCCAAATCCACACAATTAAAAATGAAAAGGGTGAAATCACAAAAGATCCTGCAGAAATGCAGAAGATCATCAATACCACCTTGAGAACTTGTACTCTAATAAAATGGAAAACACAGAAGAAATGGACAGGTTCCTTGACACATATGAATTACTAAAGCTGAATCAAAAAGATGTAAAAATTCTAAATAACCCAATATCAGTCAATGAAATTGAAGAAGTAATTTAGAAACTACCAACAAAGAAGAGCCCAAGCCCTGACCAGTTCACTGCTGAATTCTACAAGAACTCTAGAGAAGTGCTAATGCTAAGTCCTCAAACTCTAATGAAATTGAAAGGGAAGCAATATTCCCAAAATCATTCCTGGAAGTAAGCATCATCCTGATACCAAAATGAGAAAAAGACCCAACTGAAAAAGAGAACTACAGGCCAATCTCCTTAATGAACATAGATGCAAAAATTCTCAATAAGACACTAGCAAACAGAAAGCAGAAAATCATCAAGATTATATACCATGAGCAAGGAGGATTTATCCCAGGGATGGAGGAATGGTTCAACATATACAAATCAATAAACGTAATGCATCGCATTAACAGAACCAAGGGCAAAAAGCATATTATCAACTTAACAGAAGTAGAAAAAGCATCTGACAAAGTCCAACACACACTCATGATAATAAAAAAAAAACTTACAGAAAATTGGAATAGATGGAATAGACTGAAATAAATGCTCTTTATCTCAATCTGATAAAAGCCATCTCTGACAAACCAACAGCCAACATCATACTAAATGGTCAAAAACTAAAAGGTTTCACTCTAAAATCAGGAGCTAGACAAGAATGCCCACTATCATCACTCCTATTCAGTACAGTTCTGGAAACGTTAGCCAGAGCAATTAGACAAGAGAGAGAAATAAAAGTAATAAGGCTAGGAAAGGAAAAAGTTAAATTACCATTATTTTTGGATAATATGATACTCTATATAGAAGACCCTAAAAGACTTCTAGATTTAATAATCAAATTGAGTAGCTTATCAGGATACAAAGGCAATACTCAAAAATTAATAGCAGTCCTGTACACAAATAACAAACTCAGTGAGAGAGAAATTAGATAAACAACACCTTTCACAATAGCATCAAGAAAAATGAAATACTTTGAAATCAATCTAATGTAGTAAAAAAACTCTTACAATGAAAACTACAGTGCTCTGAAAAAGGAGACTGAAGTAGATATCAGAAAATGGAAAGATATTCTTTGTTCTTGGATAAGCAGAACCAATATAGTGAAAATGGCCATACTTCCAAAACTGTTATACAGATTTATTCCAATCCAAAGCAAAATACCAATAGCATAACTCACAAACCTAGAGAAAGCAATCCTAAAATTCACTTGGAACCAGAAAAGACCTAGAATAGCAAAAGCAATTCTGGGCAACAAAGGCAAGGCAGGGAGCATCACAATCCCTATCTTGAAATTATATTACAAAGCTGCCGTGACAAAAACAGCATGGTACTGGCAAATAAAAAAAGAAAGAAAGAAAGAAAACTCAAGGTTCAGTGGAACAGAATAGAAGATGCAGAAGCAACTTCAAACATACTCAGTCACCTTATCTTTGACAAAGGAGCCAAACACCTTTACTGAAAGAAAGATGGCCTCTTTAATAAATGGTGCTGGGCAAACTGGCTTTCTATATGGCAAAGATTAACCCTAATCTATATTTCTTGCCATGGACCAAACTAAAATCAAAATGGATCAAAGATCTAAATATTAAAGTGAAACATTTAATCTGCTGGAAGATAGCAAAGGTAAAACTCTAGAAGACATAGGTGTAAGCAAAGACTTTATGAATTAAAAAAAAAACCCAGTCACACAGGAAACATTACAAAGAACCAGCAACTGGGAATCTCACATTATCAAAAAGGTTTTGCACAGCAAAAGAAACGATTAGGAGAGTGAAGAACAAGCCACAGAATGGGAAAAAAATTTTTACTAGTTGTTCCTCAGACAAAGGACTAGTATCTAGACTATATAAAGAACTCAATAAAGTCAGAGCTCTGCAAATTTAAAGACCCAATCCATAAATGGGCATCTGAAATGAAAAGGCATTTTCAGATGAAGAAGTACAAACAGCAAATAAATACATGAAAAAAAAATACTCAACATCACTGGTCATTTGAGAAGTGCAAATTAAAACAACACTGAGATTCCATCTCACTCCAGAAAGAAAAGCTACCTTCAAGAAATCGACCAATAACAAATGCTGGCCAGGCAGTGGGGGGAAAAGGAATACTTCTTCACTGTTTGGTGGGGAGTGTAAACTGGTAAAGCCAATATGGAAGTCAGTATGGAGATTCCTCAAAAAACTAAAACTAAAGGTTCCATTTAACCCAGCTATTCCCCTTCTTGGTATCTTCCTTAAAGAGTTAAAAGCATCATACCACAATAATATATACACATCTATGTTTATAGCAGCACGATTTGTAATAGCTAAATCTTGTAAACAGCCCAGATGCCCATTAAAAGATGAATGGATAGAAAAGATGTGCTTTTTACATACAATGGAGTACTACTCTGCCATAAAGATTGATAAACTTGAGACATTTTCAGGTAAATGGATGCACCTTGAGATCATACTTTTAAGTGAAATAAATTAGACACATGTGTTTAAATATCACATTATCTCTTGTGTGAGAAACTGAAAGCATAAATAAGGACCAAAATGGATGATAGATATTGGGAAGTAGGAAGAAAATGTTCAAATGGGAATGGGAATAAGGGAGGGGTGAGGGGAAAAGGAAGGAAAGGAAATTGGAAAAAAGAGAATAGAAAGGAAAAATGGAAACAAAGCTTTTGTAAATAAAGAGAGGAAGAAGGGTTGAAAGGAGAGGAGGGGAATGGAGAAAAAAGAAGATTTAAGATACATTATGTACAGGTACAAATTCCCTATGATGAATGTGATCATTACGTATATCAAAAGAGTATCGATAAAATTAATTTTAAAAAATAAAAAAATAAAATGACATAGAGATTCCATTTCACTCCAGAAAAATGACTATCATCGAGAAATCAAACAGTAATAAATGCTCGAGAGGCCACAAGGGCAAAGAAACACTTCTTCATTGTTGATGGGAATGTAAACTAGTACAACCACTATGGAAATAGGTATGGAGATTCCTCAAAAAATTAAAAATAGAAATTGTATTTGACTTAGTCATTCTCCTCTGGGTATCTTCTTGAAAGATTTAAAGACATCTTATTACAGAGATACATCCATATTTGTGTATATAGCAGCACAGTTCAGAATAACTAAATCTTGGAAGCAGCATATGTGTCCATCAACAGATGAGTGGGTAAAGAAAATGTGATATTTATATGCAATGGAGTACTACTTGGTCACAAAGAAGGATAAACTTGAGTCATTTGTAGGAAATGGATCCACCTTGAGACAATTAAGTGAAGTAAACCAGACACCTGATCTTAAATATCTCATGGTTTCTCTTACATGAGAAATCCAATATATAAGTAAAGTACAAAATAAAAGACAGACAATACAAAAAGAGAGGGAAAAGTATTTATTGTAATCCTGCACAGCCAATGTTTCTAAAAGTGTACCTTAGTTTAGTATAACTATCTTACGTGTTTTATATGTTTTTTGGCCTGTTAGTCTAGCTTTTAATCTGTGTTTATGAAAATTAACTAGATAAGGACTTTAAAAGTAAATAAATGAATCTGACGTTAGATTAAAAAAAGGAGAAAATTTAATAGGGGTGGAGAAGGGGAAAAAAGAATTGAGATGTATTATGTACATGTATTGTTTCCCTGCAACGAATGTAATCATTACATTCTCTATTGTAAATATGTACTACAAACATATACTAATAAAAACTTATAAAATTTACAAAATTTTAAAAAGTAACTATTAAAATGCTCTGTGCATTTTAAGTGGGTTATCTTTTTATTATTCAGTTGCTAGAGTTCATTGTATGTTGAATACACATTATCAGATATAGATATAGATATACAGCTTGCACATAATTTCTCCCATTATGTGGGTTGTCTTTTTACTTTCTTGATAATTCCCTTTGGACCACAAAATTTTTAATTTTGATAAATCTCAACTTACCCTTTTCTTTTTCCTTTGGTTGCTTGTGCTTTAGCTCTCACATCTAAGAAACCACTGCAAGGTCAGAAGATTTACACATATATCCCCTCATATTTAAGTCTTTGATTCCATTTTGAATTAATTTTTGTATGTGGTACGGGACAGAGCAACACTTTTTTCCAGCAACATTTTTTTCCAGTAGTGCAGACTGAATCCAGGGCTTTGCACATGCTGACTGAACCCAGGGCTTTGCATGAGCTCTCTACCACTGTGCTACATGCCCATCGTTTTTTATTTTTCATTCTGAGACACAATTCCATTATTTCGCTCTGGCTGGTCTTGAATTTATGATCCTGCTGCCTCAGCCTCCTGCATAGGTGGGATTACAAACAGGTGCCTCCATGCCCCAACACCAGTGACATTTTTAAAGACTACCCTTCCTCCCATTCAGTAGTCTTGGCACCCCTATTGAAAGTCAATAGT
Organism: Hystrix cristata; assembly: GCA_004026905.1. Lineage (NCBI taxonomy): Eukaryota > Metazoa > Chordata > Mammalia > Rodentia > Hystricidae > Hystrix > Hystrix cristata. The sequence goes on along the minus strand of PVJO010034736.1, from coordinate 3,650 downwards.
TTATTTACTTTACGACACTTATTATGAACTTAAATTACCTATTAAATCATGTGTTAAGTTGTTTATTTTGTCCTTTTCAAACGCTCTCATTCCCTTCCCTCCCACTCGTCCCACACCTACATAGAAATGAAAAACTCGACATTCTATGAAGACAGGCACTTGTCTCATTTACTGTTTATCTCCACAGACATATTTGGCATTTACTAAATATTCATGGATGAATGTGTGAGGAAGAGTCCACTTATGATAAGAAATGATGGCCACTGCAGGTGATCTATTTCAGTCAAAAATATTGTAGCGTTAGATCCCCAGTAAAAAAAAAAAAAAAAATACATATATATATATATATATATATATATTGTAGAACACTTCGCCTAAATGAGATTTTATAATAACTCTTTCTTGCATTGGATGACAAGAACTTAATGAGGCAAATAATTACCCTTTGGTAAAGGCCAAGCCAGCGGAGAATTTTAACAGAAATCCAAACGCGAAGTAAAGGGACTAACCAAAACTCACACCTTGACCTTCTGATAACGACCTCAGAAGGTACCTGACCTCAAGCAGTTCGCTTCACTTCTTTCTTTGTTCACTCACCTCCAAATGGGGAGCTCAGCTCTCTTGCAGTACTGTTATTCTATTATTTTTATATTTGTTTTCTTTAGAAAGAGGCTCTGTAGTTAAAGAATATAGTTTTTGTTTGCAAATTATTTTTCAACAGTGAATACAATTAATCTGTTAATAAAAACGATACTGGTTCAAAAGATTTAGCTCTGACCATGAGAACAAAGAATCAAAGCTCCTTCTAAAATCTAAGTAAACCCTTAGCCAGCTGCCCCAAATAGAAAAGGATTCCAAAGTTCCCGGCAAGAAGCTCTTCTTTAGAACAAAAAGCAAGACTGTTCACTAGCGGGCATATTTAGGAATTGCGCTATTTTTCTGAGAGCAATTCCTAAGTGCCATCTTGTGGTGAAAACTGTCAACTACGATTTAAAGCTGTGGCAGGACTCATTGATGCAGACTCAGACAGCGTTGAAGAGGTCATTGAAAACTCTGCGGTCTGCAGAAACCAAGGACATAAAGGTTTATAGGTAAATATGGCAGATAAAAGAATAAAGACCAACTGCCCTTTATCATGGCACATAGTGTATATATGACGATTATATCTTACATTCAAAATTTAAAATAGAAATATTTTATGGGTAACATTTTCTTTCAGAATGTGTTAACTTTTATTTTGGGTCCAGAAATTTTCACTTTTTCTTTGGCACCCACATGTCATGTTAAATTTGTGTCAAGCTGTTACGTAAACACAGGATTCAGCCTCCATCAGGAGCCATGAACTACAATTGATACTTGGTTTTAGTTTAACAGTGAGAAAGAGCTGTTCAAAAATGTAGGTACTCTCAAACATGAATCTGCACAGTTGCTAACACATGTGTGGGAATTTACCCTTAAAATGTCACTGTATCAAATTTTCAGTCCTCCAACACCCTGCAGATCGACCCTGACAGAAAAAGGTAAGAATTCTTCAGCGTTCCATGAACAATGGAAGATCACTTCACAAAATATGAAATCAATAAGCCATTTGAAGAAATCAAATTTCAGTGCATCAGTTTTCATCACCAGATTCAGGGCATCAACTACATTTCTAATTTCTGAAACATTCTAACACAGACAAGAAAACGAAGTAACACTGCTCCAAATATGCTTCCTCAGAATGTTTTGTAACTCTTTGTGGGTGCTTTTGCAGGGAAACATCCAAAGTGTCCACCCAGAAGCCCAATTACATGATAACAATCGACTGCTTCTCATAAGCAAGGATTTTTTTCTTTCAGATGATGTGAATAAGTCCATTTCTTTCAACAGCTCAACTGCACTAACGAGGCCACCCGCCTCCCGCCCGCAGCGTGCTCCAGCTCAGGCGGCAAGCGTGATGAAATGTCCGTGATGGCTTCCATTTTTAACTCGCAGCAGAAAGCAACTCCTGCTGAATGATGCAAATGAATCTATGCAAAGCCCACGTCCTCACATGACTTGTCACACAGAACTGAGGTTTTGTTGCAAGTCCAGGCCAGGGAGACCATCGCAGGAGCACACAAATCTCCCACATTCAAGTTGTTCGAGAGCTTCTTCTCTTCACGAAAATGAATTTTGTGATTACTATCCTGTGTCATGTCTATCAAGGAACCTGCCTAAAATATATTCAGTCATATAAAAATTCTCAAGCCCACAATGAGTAAATAGAGCTGCTAAATCTGAGCATTACTAAATATGCATCGAAATCAGCTGCAGCAGAGGACATCACCATTTTAAAACTTTTTCACATAATTTTTCTATTTCTTAGCCGTATTTCTAATACACTGAGCAGCAGTATTTCTGATTACATTTTGCCTTTGTACAAGCTTATATCTTTTCAAGACACAAAATTTCTACTACATTCAATGCAAACTCTTTGACTTCTTGCTCTCTGTGAAGAATTCCTTGCCCCAAGCACATTTTTCACTTATATACATAACTATATGATTTATAAACAACCAAGGTAAGCGTTGTTGACATTTCAGTTCTCTTGTCAGCTTGTTAGGTTTTGATCATGCATTTTTTCCACGTCCCTGGTCTTTTTTCTTACAGTGGCTCGTTTCATAATGACATGGTGGTTGTACTCATGGCGCATGAGTACCTAGCTAAAGCTTTTGTTCTGAAGCTTAGGTATGAGCAATACGACCTTTTGGCTTTTCAGAAACATAGCACACCCAAGTCTTATCCCAGGTTCTGATAGTAGATTTGGTATAAATCTTGAGCATTTCTCTACATTTGTAACGTACTCCAGAGTTCATGCTGATTCACAACCAGTGCTGAGAAGCAGGAAGTTACATTTTGAGTTAGCACGTCTTGTCACATTTTCCAACTCCTGCGTAATGTTCAGAACACACTGACACCTTCTCCAGCTAAGTCCACCAAACTCTGGGCTCAAAGAGTCATGCGGAGTTTACTTAAGTTTTAATTGGTGACAGATATCCAGTGAAAACTGACCTTCTTGCTTTCCAGTAATCCAAATTGCACCCAACTTTGGATTTTCTGTGTTATTTGAGGATATTATATTAGCTGGCCTTCATGAAAGAAACTTGGTTCTAAGTAAAAGACGTCCAGACCTGAAAGCATAGGAATTTCTTTTTCACATAAATAGTAACTACAGGAATAAAAGCCTATTGCAAATTAAAAGAGACAAGAAAAGAAGCAAGAGAAAGCAAATAAAAGAAGCAGGATGAGATTTCGCAGATAATTTAACATGTAACAGGGGTCTTTTGAGACCAAAAGGCCGTAGGACACTCAGGTTCCTAGCTTGGGATTCTTACCCTATGCAGGTGGGGTGCGTGATATCAATTAAAGTAAGTGAGATAGGAACGTGCAGTGCTTGCTATCCATTGCAAATTCTATCCGCTGGGCTCCCGAATGCCCAAAACAAATGGATCTTTATGAAAAAAAGAGACAAATCAGTAACCAGAGTCTCTTGTTATTTGCATGTCAAGCCTCTAACGTGTCATGTAACAAGCAAATGAAGAAAACTTAGAATTAGCATTAACTAAAGGGAAAATTACATTAAAGCTGAGTGAAGGTCAGAATGCTGCAGACCAATCACCAGCTCCCGG
>PVJO010034735.1:0-10638 GCA_004026905.1 Hystrix cristata | reverse complement strand
GAAGATATAAATTTCTAAATGAACTTTTACTGTTCTCTTTGCTATCTCGTAACTTGAATATTATGATTAAAAGTTAACAATACTTAAAAACTGCATGATAAAGTTGACAGTTTTCTTTGTTTTTGTTTTTGTTTTTGTTTTTTTAACCAAGAACATGTATTGGTACAATGTATACATAATGATCACATTTATCATGGTTATTTTGTACCCGTACGTGATGTAGCTTGGTTTCCCCCCTTCCCCTCCTTCCTTCTGTTCCCCCACACTTCCCAATTTACAGCAAGTTTATGTACATTTTTCCATTTTCCCCCTTTCCTCTTTCTTTCCTTTTCCCCTTCCTTCTTTTATCCTTTCTCCCTTTCTAGTTCTCCTCTCTTTTTGAATATCATCTTTCTTTTACTCAATATCTATTATACCTCTTCATCATTATTTACACTTATGGTTTCTCATATGAGAGAAACAATTCAACCAAGATGTATCATGTACAGGTACAAAATAACCATGTTGATTATGATCATTATGTATGCAATGTACCAATACATGTTCTTGGTAAAAAATAATTTAAAAATTAAAAAAAAAATAAATGTATGTGATAAAGAGAGAAACAATTCAATGTATACTCACGAGTGTCTGATTTATTTCACTTAAGAGTATGTTCTCAAGGTACATCCATTTACCTACAAATGTCTCTTGTTTATTCTTTTCTATGGCAGAGTGGTACTCCATTGAGTAGAAAAACCACATCTTCTCTCGCCATTCATTGGTTGTTGGGCATTTGGTTTGTTTCCAAGACTTAGCTATTACAAATTGTGTTGCTATGAACATGGTTGTGCATATATCACTGTGGTATGAGGTTTTCAATTCTTCTGGGAAGATACCAAACAGAGGAATAGCTAGTTCAAATGGAACCTCTAGTTGTAGTTTTTTGAGGAGTCTCCATGCTGATTTCCATAGTGGTTGGACTAGTCTGAATTCCCACCAACAGTGGAGAAGTGTACCTTTTTCCCTGCAGCCCCACCAGCACGTATTGTTGGTTGAATTCTTGATAATAGCTGTTCTTTCTGGAGTGCAATGGAATCTTAGTGTTGTTTTGATTTGCATCTGTCAAATGACCAGCGATGTTGAACACAATAGTGTTTATTTGCCATTTTTATTTCTTCATCGGAGAAATGTTTATTCATTTCAGATGTCAATTTTTGGACTGGGTCTTTAAATTTGGGGGGTTTAATTTTTTTGAGTTCTTTATGTATTCTAGATGTTAGACCTTTGTCTGAGGGACAGCTGGCAAAGATTTTTTCCCAGTCTGTGGATTTTTGCCCCACTCTATTGGTGATTTCTTTTGCTGTGCAAAAGGCTTTTAATAGGATGTGGTCCCAAGCACTGATTCTTTGTATTGTTTCCTATGCAGTCTGGGTTCCGCTCATAAATTTTTTCCTACCCCTATGTCTTCAAGAGTTCTTCCTATTCCATTCTCCAGTAGATCTAGTGTTTCTGTTTTAATGTTTAGATCTCAGACCCACTTCGATTTTAGTTTACTACATGGTGAGAGACATGTACCTAGTTTTAGTTTTCAGCATGTGGTCAGCCAATTTTTCCAGCACCATTTGTTAAAGAGGCTGTCTTTCTTCCAGTGAGGATGTTTGGCTCCTTTGTCGAAGATGAGGTATTTGAGTGTGTTTGGAGTTGTTTCTGCAATTTCTAATCTGTTCCATTGATCCCAGGGTCTGTCTTTATGCCAGTACTATGATGCTTTTATCACAGTAGCTTTGTAGTAGAGTTTCAGGTCAGGGATTGTTTTTTTGTTTTTTGAGACAGTGTCTCGCTGTGTAGTCCAGGCTAGCCTTGACCTTGCTATATAGCCCAGGCTGGCTTCAAACTCATGATATTCCTTCCTGACCCTCCTGTGTGCTGGGATTACAGGTGCATGCCACCTTGCCTGAATAAAATCAATACCTTTTGTTTCAGCAGAACTGGGGATCAAACTACCACTAAGCAACATTCCCAGGCCTTTTATTTTTTATTTTAAGATAGGGTCTTGCTTAGTTGCAAAGGCTGGCCTTGAACTAACAGTGCTTAGAGTAGCTGGGGTTATAGGTGTATGCCAGAGGACCCAGCTAAAGTCAATACATCTTATGTCATAAAGTAATAAGAGATAGAAGAAAACTATACAATGTATATATACAATACACAGAAACATTCATAACATAAAGAAGAAACACATGAAAATTGCAGTTATTTCTTTTCTCCCCTTCTTTTCTTAGTGTGTGTGTATATATATATATATATATATATATTTTTTTTTTTTTTTTTTGGTGCTGGGGAGTGAACTCAGGGCCTTGTGCTTGTTAGGCAAGCACTCTAACCACTCAGCTAAATCCCCAGCCCCATTCTTAGTATATATTTGTGATACAGTAAATCCATTCATCGTGGAGGAATGGACATGTACATTTTGCTTCTTGATTCTGTGTATGTCCCTTTCTTCCCGAACCCCCAGCCCATCCCGAAACAAGATCCTCTTTTCATCCTTTCAAAGAACCAACAATTTGATTGGTTGGGTTTTTGTTTTGTTTTGTTTTTGTCTCTATTTCTTTAATTTCCTCTTTGATCTTTATAATTTATTTCCTTCTAATAGTTTCCGATTTGGACTGTTCTTGCTTGTCTAGAATCTTGAGATGCATCGTTAGGTTATTTATTTACAATCACATTATTCTTTTTATGTGTGCATTCCCAGCTATAAACTCCCCTTTTAGAAGTGTTTTCATCGGGTCCCATAGGTTTTAGTGTGCTGTGCTTCCACTGACATTTGATTCTAGGAAATTTTTTATTTCTTTACTGATTTATTCTGTGATCTACTGATTATTCAACAATATATTATTTAATTTTAATATATGTGCTGCCAAAGCAAGCACCAATAATATCTTATTTAATCTCCATGGGTTTATGTAGTTTCTGTGGCTTCTTTTGCTGTTGACTTCTAGCTTCTTTCTGGTATCATACAATAGTATGCAAGGAATTATTTCAATTTTTTTCTGTTTATTTAAGCAAACTTTGGTCTAAGATATGGTCTATTTTGGGAAAACTTTGTATGCTAAGAAACATGTGTATTCTATTGTTGAATGAAATGCTCTGTAGATATCAAGCCCATTTGTTCCATGGTGTGATTTACTCTGATGGGTATTTATTGATTTTTTTTTGGCGAGGTGCTGCTGGTTGACTTGTCTAAGTGTGAGAGTTGGGTTTGAAGTGCCCCAGTATGATTGTCTGTCTGTCCTTTTATGCCCAGTAGTTTTGGCTTTATGAAGTTGGGCATGTCAACATTCTATGCATAGATATTTACAGTTATTATCGCCTCTTGTTAGATTGTCCCTTTACCAGAAGGTAGTAACCATCTTTGTCTCTTCTGACCAGATTTGGCTTGAAATCTGTCTTACCTGAAAATAAGATAGCTACTCCTGCTTGTTTTCAGGTGTAGGCTTAATGGGATATCATTTTTCCATCCTTTCACCTTCAGTTTATGTAATTCTTTTTGTATGATGTGTGTTTCCTATAGGTAATATGTGGTGGCATTTTGGTTTTTGATCCAATCTGCCACTGTCTTTTGATTAGGGAGTTGAGGCCATTGACACTGAGAGTTATTATTGTATGGTGTTTATTGAATACTGTCATTGCATTATTTTTTCAGTGCCTATTCCTTTATTTTTTCCTTTTGTGTAACTACTCTCCTGGTTAGATGTATACACAAATCCCAACTTCTTTGGGATTTTTGGTGCTTGTGGCTTCTACGCCTCTGCTGAGGATTCCCTTAAGTATTTTCTGCAGTGCAGATTCAGCAGTCATATACTTCTTAAGAATTTCTCATGAAAAGTCTTAGTCAATTTTGAAGCCTAATTTTGCAGGATATAAAAGTCTGGGTTGACAATTGTTTCTTTTAGGGCTTGAAAACTTTGCTTCAAGCTCTCCTGACCTTCAAGGTTTTTGCTAAGAAATCCACTCTTATTCTGATAGGTTTGCCTCTATTGGCTGTTTTTCTCTAACAGCTTTGAGTGTTCTCTCCCTTTGTTCAATATGTGGAATTTATTAATGATGTATAATAGAGAAGTTCTTCTCTGGTCATCACTATTTTGGTTTCTATATGCATCTTGTTAGTTGAAGATTGATTTATTTCTTTAGATTTGTAAAGTTTTCTGCTATGATATCAGTGAACAACTTTTTATACCTTTTGAGTCATCTTCTAATATTCCCTGTATTCCTATAATTCTTAGATTTGCTTTCAAGTCAACTAACAGCTGTTGGATCCGATTTGCATGGTGCCTTGTTATTTTTAGGATACCATTGTTTTTATGATCTACCTCACCCAGCTTATCTTCTATTTCTGACACTCTGTCCTCACACTGGTCATGTCTGGCGCCCATGCTTTCCATTGACTTTTTCATATCATGTATTTGTGCTTGTTTTCTTTTTATATTTTTAATTCTTTACTGAAGTGGTCATTCATGTCTTGTCTTGTCAGTTTATTGTTTGTGTCTTCTCTAAACCAGTTAAACATTCCATTGGTAAAATTCTTTATCTGTTTAATCTCCTGTGAATTCATTAAACATCTTATGCATTTTCTTATACATTTCTTTTTTTGTCTCTTCAAACATTTTGACCATTTGAGTTCTTTACCTACAGCTTCCTCTATATCAGTTTCGTGAGAATGACTGAGATTTAGGGGTTTGGGAAGGCATCTCGTTGCCGTTCTCATGTTTCTATTGTTTTTGAACTGTTAGGTGAAGATCTGTTAAGGTAGAAAAATTCTGTCACTACTGTAGAGAGCTCTTTATTTAAAATCTGTGATATGTCTGTAGGTTTGGTTATATTTTGGTGTTCATACCCCTCCTCAACCTATTCAGTGCGATATCTGAGGATCTTCTTAGTGTTAAATCTTCTTCTGGATACTTGAGCTCTAGCATCACTCAGACAGGAGAATAAATAGCAGTAATGTTGATTCCACAAAGACAAATTAGATATGGTTTAGTTAAAAAAAAAACCATTAAAGGTAATGACTATGCTATAATTAGCAATAGAAAATAAATCAGCAATAAAAATAGTCAAAGATACCAGGTGTGGTGGCACACATTTGTAATCCCAGCACTTAAGAGGCTGAGGCAGGAGAATTACCATGAGTTTGAGGCCAGCATGGGCTACGTAGTGAGTCCAAGGCTAGTGTGGAACTACATAGCAAGAACTTGTCTCAAAAAAAAAAAAATAGTCAAAGACAAACCAGTATTGATATACCATAAGAACACTAATAGCTAAAAGTATACCATCTGTCTTCATTACTTCCTCATTGCTGGGACAAAATACTGAACACTCACAAGTTAAAGGAAAAGAGATTTACTTTAGCTCACAGTTTGTAAAGGTTTTACCCCATGGTTGACTGTCTCCAAGGCAAAGCAGCACATCAAGGACAATGGAAGAGGAGAAACAGTCCATGGCAGGGCAGACAGGAGGCAGGAAGCAGCAAAGCTGCCTTCCTCCTTTACCTTTATATTCCATCCAGGCCACAGACCTATTCGTTGGTGCCACCCACACCTAGAATGGGTCTTCCCTCTTCAGTAAGCCCATCACCCATAACTATGCTAAACCAATAAGTGGACTAATCCAGTTACCATTTATCCATAATCTAGTATCACACACCTATGACCCAGCCACCTGTCAAAATCCCCACCTATGAGCACATGAGGTTTGGGGGAGACATCTAGATATAAGCCACAACTACATCCTAACAAAAGAAAAAACAATCTGCAATAACATAGACACAAAGACAAACCAAATATTGACATACAATAAATATCTACTAAAAAGAACATTTATACCACCATTAACAACAGAAAAGAATTCAGCAAGAATAAAATATAGAAATATAAAAAAAATAAAAAATATATAAAATACAAAAAAAAGAATAAAATATAGTCAACTAAATAGCTGAAAACTACTAAATCTTAATAATTATAAAAACAGAGAGGTTGAGGGAAGGAAAAAATGTAAGCAGTAAAATTTGAAAAAGACAATAAAGATGAGGAGAGAAAAGCGAGGTAAAAAATCCACTTAGATAATACAAGAAACAGGGATGTGGAACTGCTGCTCTATGCCCCTCCCTGGGGTTGGGGTGGGCCTTGCACCTCAGAAAAACACTTGCTGATGTGGATAATACAAGAAATTTAAAAGAATTATGTAAAATTAACAGAAATATACAAACAAGAAAAAGAAAAATAATAATAAAAACAAAAATAGGAAAAAAGAAACAAAAACAAAAAAACTCCAAAAACAAAGACAATGAGAAATGAGTTGAAAAAATTCCTGTCTGTGTTTGCATGAGTGGCTTCTTTCCAGGGCCTGTGATATTGGAATCCACCAGATTGGGGGTGTGGGGATAGTGAGGCACAACTAGGGCCTACTTTGTTGTCCTGCCTCCTTTTTGCTGTTGGAAAGCTGAATCCTGCTCCACCTGGGTGTGGTCAGTTGTGGTTTTTCTGAGGAGGGCAGGTCTGAGAGTGTTGATGTTAAATCCAGTGGACTCCTTGGCTCCTCCTCACTACCTACTTCCAGCACAGAGCTCAGAGGCCAGTTTGTTTTCCCATCTGCCAATATGATCAGTGATATGCCTTGGTTTAGAAAGTTGTCAAATCCTGGAGTATACAGTCAGGAGGGCCTCTGGAGCAAAGAGAGAACCTCACAAGCCCACAGGCCATAAAGCTAGCCAGAGCTAGCAAAGACTTGGGGTACATAGGAGGGCAGCCTGGCCTCCCTGCAGAGGACGAGACCCCCTGTGTCCACAACCCGAGTATGCCGCTGGTAAACCTCACAGAGGATCTATAACAAGCCTGCCTCTTTTCCACAGCTGACTTGTGGGCAACTTCCTCCCAGTCACTGCAGTAGGGTGAGCCCAGTGGCCCCTAAGTGAAGTGACTTCTAATTCCTGGAGTAGTTCAGTCTTAAACAACAAACCCCTTCTCAAACAGACTTCCAATTATATCACTCCCAAGTATGGCAGATGCTGCCGCAAATTTCTTCTCAAACTTTAGCCTGCCATGTGGAAGGAGTCACTTTCAGAGTAAAATCACAGGGTATTTGCAGTTTTAAAATAACTCTGGGCTTCTCTTAGGGTCAGTGCTGTTTTTTTTTCTGGAGGCTGCCAATTCTCTCTGGGGTTATCTTGTGTTTGCACAAATAGAAACTCTTCCCCAGGAATCACGGTTAGGACTCCAAAGGGCTTTTTTTTTTTTTTTTTAAAGACAGGGTCTCACCATGAGGTACAAACTGGCCTTGAACTCACTGTGTAGCCCGGACTGGCCTCTAACTTGCTGCAAGCCTCCTGCCTCAGCCTCCCAAGTGCTGAAATTACAAGCATTCGTCACCACAGCCAGCTTCCAGACGGCTTCATCTTTTCTTTGCATTGTCTTCAGTTTGTCCAGTTTCTCTGTGGTTTCTAGTCTTCCTGTCTACGCTTTCTTTATTCCAGGAGCTCTACTTCTTTTTCTCTTTGCTAAATCATTGATTTTTCAGGTGTCTTGAATCCAGGTCTGGAAAGGTTGTATTTTCCTGTTATCGTTTCTATGACTGGTCACATGATCATAACTGGTGCTGTATTTATAACTACCTTTTCCACTGCACATTCCGTGTACACTTTTCTCTAAAGAATCACCTCAGATGATGATGGCTTTCTAAAATAGGAGGATGAACCAAACCTCTATTCCCAAAGGGTTATTTCTATTGACTTTATCATGGTCCCTCATGACACTGAGAGATACTCTAAGAGATCTCCCACATCCCAGACACACTCTTTACCTCTGTTGAGGAAGAGTAGTCCAAGTTCCCCTTGGTGGTCAGAAGCAATCCCCCCATCTGGCAGTGTCAATCTCTTCTTTACTTTTTTTTTTCTTTTTTTTTTTCTTTGGTGCTGGGGATCGAACTCAGAGCCTTGCACTTGCAAGGCAAGCACTCTAACCACAGAGCTAAATCCCCAGTCCCTCTTCTTTACATACTGGTTCAGGGGTATGAAGAGTCTGGAGTGGCTGGGTCATAGTCTTAACTTTCAATTTAATGGACACATTGTTCAGTCTCCTAGTGGAAGCATTTCCCCTTAGTTTCTCATAGAGGAACTAGAACCTCTAAGCCAACAGAGAGTAAGATCTCAGGAACAGGAAGGTAAAATTTGTGAGTGGGTCACTACAAGAAAGAAGAGTGGTGCCTTTCCCATTTCCATCCTTTGATACCGCAACCTGTGAATCCTGGCTATGGGAGAAACGATATTGGACACTGATCCAGAGCACAAGCAACATCATAGACAATCTTGGTCCAGCCCTAGAAGATATTGCTTCCTAGCTGGTGCTCTGAGTCTTTGAAAGGCCATTCCACTATTCTATCAAGCCAGACACTTGGAAGATGAGAAACATGATGAAACTGTGAAGTCCATCAGCAGGGCCTCGTTGTCACACTTTAATTGCCAAGAAGTGTACTGCTATGTGCAGTACACTGATGTAGACGAGGCATTGTGTAAGTCCATGGCTAGTAGTTTTGGCAGAAGCATAGTTTGTAGGGAAGACAAATCTGTATCTCAGTGTCTACTCCAGTAAGAATTAAACAATGATCCTTCTGTGGTGGAAATGTTCCAGCCAGGTACCTGGCTGATCACCCTGGAGAATGGCACCATCTCAGGATCTCGGTGTTGGTCTCTGGAAGATCAAGTACCCAGCAGTGGCTGTAGCGAGGTGCCTTGGTGAGGGACAGCCCATGTTGCTGAGCCCATGTATAATTTCCATTCCTACCACCATGGCTACTTAGTTCATGAACCCAGTAGACAATGACGGCCGTAGCTTGTGACAGAGTCTAATTAGGTCCACAGAATGGTTCACCTTGTGAACTTTCTTGGGGTGGTGGTTTTGGGGGATCAAACTCAGGGCTTTGCACTTGCTAGGCAAGTGCTCTACCACTAAGCTAAATCCCCAACTCCTTGAACTTGTTTTTAAAGTCCTCCCCTGCTGAGGTCACATTTTAGTGGAAATTTGCATGGGGCACAAATATCTTCATATTGTCTGCCCGCTCAGAGAATTCTATCCACATTGTTATAGTTTATATCTAGATATCTTGCCAAAGCCTCATGCATTCAGAGGTAGGACTTGTGGAAGGTGAATAGATAGATTATGGATAGCTATAGCTGACTTGCTGTAAGGAGGAGGCTCTGGTCAGAAGAAGTACGTCACTGGGGGTGTGACCTGGTAGGGTTTATCTCCCTGCCCAGTTTCTCCTTTCTCTGCTTCCTAGTTGCCATGACCTGGGCAGCTTTCCTCTGCCCAGGCCTTCCTCCATGCTGCCTTCTATGCAAGGAGTGAAACTTCTGAGACATGAGCCAAAGTAAGCCTCTCCTCCTGTAAATTGGGGGTGTCAGTATTGTGTTTGGCAATGAGGAAAATGACTAAGATAGATGATTTTGGTACCAGAGAAATAGGGGCATTTCTGGGACTGTACCTGACCATGTGGTCTTTGGAACTGGTTTACAGGAGGAGTTTCAGAAAGTTTGGAGATGCTGGCTACAGAAGCTCTAGAATGCTGTAAATCAGGCTGGGGAGATTCTGCTTGGACCTCAAAAGACCAGAATACAGATGATAAAGACCAGGCTTCAGAGTTCTCATTTGAAAACAAGGACCCCATTGTCAGTTAGACTCAAGGCCATGTGTGTTATGCTCTGCTAGAAAAATTTGTCTACATTTTGCTTATGTCTGGGACTTTGCAGGAGAATGAGACTAAGGATGGTGGACTAATTAATCTGGCAGAGGAAAATTCAGGGAAGCCCAGTGTTGAGACTATTGCATGAGTACTGCAGGGAGTTTTTAGGTCTTGATGTTATCGGACGGGTTCCGATATTGCTGGGTTCTTTCCCTCCTCAAGCAAAGAATTGAATGAGGGGGACAAAAAGTAGTTCTAAAGTTTTATTTAAAGTATAGAGAAAAGAAGAAAAGGAAAGTTGAGCATAACAGTAGATACAGCAAAATGGGTACCAGGCCTATAAGGCACGGTCGGGGTTACAACGAGACAGGCATGGTAGCAGCAGTGCTGGGGACGCAGCCATCGTCTTCCATGGGAGAGAAATGGAGAGCTCCTTCCAGGTGGCGCAGTAGAGAAAAAGAGCTTGCTTCAGGTGTTGCTACTATTTATCGAATGGAGTTCCCATGGAATCTCGCGAGAACTTCCTGCAGTCCACGTGAGGGCTGGTGCTTGAAAATCACGCCTCAGGCTGACGTCACTTCCAGGCCACTCCCCCAGGTCACATTCCCTTGCCAGCCAGCCTTAGCCACGCTGTAATCCTATTTCATTGAGACTCAAGAGCAAATGGCGCAACTGAGTGATTTTTAAAGTTTTGAGTTCCACCAGAAGGGAAATTCCTTTAAAGTTGGTACCTGTAAAGTTGGAACAGAGGAGAGCCTCATTGCTGAAAAGATTAGCATTAAGAAAATGTCATGTGCAAAGAGGTGTAATAGATATTATATAAAAGGAGGATGGTGTGCAGAGGAGAGGAGTGCTAGAAAGAAAGAAGGGGAAAAGCAGAAAGGCAACAGGGGAAAGAGAGGGGAAAGGGAAAATATGGAAAATGATGAA
>PVJO010034734.1:0-10637 GCA_004026905.1 Hystrix cristata | reverse complement strand
CAAAGAATTAGAAAAGACAATCATGAATTTCATCTGGAACCACAAGAGACCAAGAATTGCAAAAACGATCCTAAGCAACAGGGGAAAAGCAGGGGGCATCACAGTCCCCGACCTAAAACTATACTATAAAGCTACAGTATTAAAGACAGCATGGTACTGGCAAAAAGACAGACCTGAGGATCAATGGAATAGATTGGAGCATACAGAAACAACCCCAAACACACTCAAATACCTCATCTTTGACAAAGGAGCCACTGGAAGAAGGATAGCCTATTTAACAAATGGTGCTGGAAAAATTGGCTAACCACATGTCGAAAATTAAAAGTAGATATATGTCTCTCACCATGTACTAAACTCAAATCAAAGTGGATCAACGATCTAAACATTAAAACAGAAACACTAAATTTACTGGAGAACAGAATAGGAAGAACCCTCAAAGACATAGGGGTAGGGAAAAAATTCATGAACAGAACCCAGACTGCACAAGAAACAATACAAAGAATCAGTGCTTGGGATCACATGCTATTAAAAAGCTTTTGCACAGCAAAAGAAATCACCAATAGAGTAGGGTGAAAACCCCCAGACTGGGAAAAAATTTTTGCTAGCTATCCATCGGACAAAGGTCTAACATCTAGAATATACAAAGAACTCAAAAAAATTAAACCTCTCAAATTTAAAGACCCAATCCAAAAATAGGCAACTGAAACGAATAAACATTTCTCAGACAAAGAAATAAAAATGGCAAATAAATATATGAAAAAATGTTCAACATCACTAGTCATCCGAGAGATGCAAATCAAGACAACGTTAAGATTCCACCTCACTCCCGGAAGAACCGTGTATATGGAAAAATCAACCAATAACAAATGCTGGCAGGGCTGTGGGGAAAAAGGAACACTCCTCCACTGTTGGTGGGAATGCAGACTGGTCCAGCCACTATGGAAATCAATATGGAGAGTCCTCAAAAAACTACAACTGGAGGTTCCATTTGACCCAGCTATTCCCTTACTGGGGATCTTCCCAGAAGAATTAAAATCGTCATACCACAAGGACGTATGCACCACCATGTTCATAGCAACACAATTTGTAATAACTAAATCTTGGAAACAACCTAAATGCCCAACAACCAATGAATGGCTAAAGAAAATGTGGTTTTTCTACACAGTGGAGTACTACACAGCCATAAAAAGGACAAACTAGAGTCATTCATATATAAATGGATGTTCCTTGAGAACATACTTTTAAGTGAAATAAATCAGACACTCATGAGCACACATCGAATTGTTTCTCTGATATGAGAGACCATAACTGTAAATAAGGACAAAGAGGTGTAATAGATATTATATAAAAGGAAGATAATATACAAAGGAGAGGAGTACTAGGAGGAAAGAAGGGGAAAAGCAGAAAGGCAACAAAGGATAGAAAAGGGAAAGGGAAAATATGGAAAATGATGACTAAACCTGCTGTAAATAGGGAGGGAAGAAACAGAGGGGAGGGGTGGGGAAGAGGGGGGAGAACCAAGATGCATCATGTACAGGTACAGAATAAATGTGATGAATGTAACCATTATATGTAAAATGTACCAATACATGTTCTTGGTTTAAAATAAAATAAAATAAAATAAATTATAAAAAAAAAAAGAATCTGAGAAACATTCGGGATTCAGAGCAGTCCTAGCCACTGAGTCATTTGACCAACCTCCTGAGCCGCAGGGATTCGCGTGATTCTCGAGCTCCACCGTTATGACAGCTCTGCTGTTCTGCTACAGTAATTTAAACTTCTCTGTGTCAAGTTCTGATCTGTCCGGTTCATCTCAGTTGTCCATGATGAATACTGAACTACTTCTCCACAAAGTCACCTGTGGACTCCTGACCAACTTTCAGCTTGGCTGTCCTTTGACAGGTCGCCTACTTCTTGTCTTTTCTCTGTGGAGCATGGGTATGTGGCACTGCATGAAAATTTGCAGAAAGCCCTCAGAAGGAAGCTGGGGGAGTAACAGACATTGTGAAATCTAACCTGTCCGGTAAAGCAAGGGTTTCGACCCTGCAGGGTAAAGAGGGGTGCTGTTCAGTGGCCTGTTGGGTGAGTGCCAGGGGGGTTCTTCCCTGTTGTACCGCCGCTCCCCATCACTGGCTTAACTACCTGAGTTCCACCTGCAGCAGCTGCATCAGATTCTCATCAGAGCGTGAACCCTGTTGTGAACTGTACACCAGGGATCTAGGTTGTGCTCCTCTGAATCATCCCCGAGCCAGCCTCACTCCCATCTCTTCCTGCCCTTCTCCATGAAGAAACTGTCTTCCACAAAACTGGTCCCTGGTTCCAAACGGGTTGGGGAATGTGCTGAGCAAAGTGTTCAAGGCCGGACCTGCTGTAACAGAGCACGAACCAAATTCCCCTTCATGTAAAGGAAACTATGACTATTAAAATAAATTCTAATTAAAAACACATAAACAAAAGTTTTAGAAGCTTATTCATGTATAATTTCATTTTCTATAATTCATTCCATGTTTCTCTGCCATTTTGGGGGTAAGGATCCTTTAATTAATGGAGTTCCTAATGTATTAAAATTCAGTTTGCCAAAATGTAGTAGTCATCTAATTAGTAAGGATCATCCATTGGACAAAGTGATGCACATAAGTTCAAGGCTGCATTTGATTTAACTAGTGGTGCTTCCATTGTGTCCTTTTCTGTAACCATCTAGGGCAGAACTGAGAGCTGTGGATATACATATTCCAGGTGACCCGGGGCTAGTGACCTCAGTGCTTTTCACAACATTGTTGCTCTGAGGAAAATAATATTTGGGTTCCAAAAGCCCAATTAATAATAGAAACATCCATCCCCAGGGCCAGAGCTTCATAAAGCAGGAGGAGGAGGAAGCAGAGTGTGAGAGGGCCTGTCCGCACCTGCTGTGTCTGGGCCAGGAGAAAAGGAAGAATTGAGAGGGAAAAAAAGAAAATCATTTCAGAGTCAAAGTACTTCCCCTCCTGTGTTGTATCTCTTCCTCCGGCAATGCAAACTTTTCTGCTTTCAGTAAACTTAGAGGGAAGAAAGCAGCAGAGTGGTGATCAGCAGCCAAATTCAACTTCTCTAAGATCTGGAATCCAGACACTGGAAAATAATAAGGGAAAAGAGAGAAGTAGATTGTGGGGAACTGGGAAGGAACTGACAGGAAAATTAGAAGCTACAGAAAAGTTGGAGAGATGGTGCATAATGTAGAGAAAACAATGAAGCAGTCTGAACTGTCCCTGGCTTACGGCTCATGGGGAGGGGAGCCCGGCTCCCCAGCAGGGAGGCGAGCACCCAGGATTGGGAGACCCAGAGAGAAACGGCAGTGGAGCCCCTGGATTTTGTGAACTGCTAAAGCAACACGCGGTTTTGTTCCAAGGGACTCCTTCCATACAGCAGTGAACAGCTGGAGAGGGATTCCAGCGCAGGCACCCATTATAGCCCCGGAGGCTGCTTAACCAGGTGCCATTCAGGGAAGGGGATGATTATTTAAATCTGAGACTCAGAACAACTAAAAAACAACTTCACTCCAGGGCTTCCAGAGTTGCCCTCCCTTTGTGACTGAGCGAGAGACAGCCACAGGAGACAGCCATAGGCAGGGAGCAAGCTAGAAAGAGATTCCCTGAGACATTTACACTCAGGCCTGGAAGGACACAGTCCCTACCCCATCTCACCCCATGGTAAGAAACCAGGCCTGCTAAGTTATGCTTAAAAGTGCCTGCATTTGCAGGTGTTGGCATTAAGTACTTGAATGGTTGCCCAGCTGCCTGCATCCAGCACAGATCTGATGTCTTCCCTGTCTGCCATTGTGAACAAGGGCATGTCTCGATGTGGACATTGCCACAGGCTGGGGTAAACGGAGGGCCTCTGGAATAATGGGAGCACCTCACAAACCCACAAGCCACAAGACTAGGCTGAGAAAACCATGACTTGAGGGACTCCAAAACAGCAAATCCTGGAAGTGGACTTGTCTCTCCCTCTCCCCTTTCAACTCTCCCCTGTCATCTCCTTTCCTCTTCACTGGTTTATTAAGGTTTGGGGAATTTTCCTTTATACTTTTTTCTTTCTTTTTAACTTTCTTCTTTATCTTACTTCCATTTTTTCTTTTTTTCCCCTCCTTTTCCTTCCCCTTTTTCCTTCTGATTTTTCTGTTTATTCTCCAATTATTTCTTTTATTCTTCCTTTTTTCTTTTACCTTCTAGTTTTCATTTTTCTTTTGGTACCTTTGTCTAATTCTATAAATACCCTTCTCCTCCTTAATAGGATCCTTTGTCTCATTTTTCTCTCCCCCTCCTCATCTCCCATCACTTTTCAATTTTTTTCTTGCATTCCAAATACCCAAGCACCCCAAATAGTATAACCACTAAGCTTTATTAATCTTTAACTAGTTAACTCTATGTTACTGCTGTTGAATTCTTTTCTATCATTATTGGAGGTATAGTAGATATTTGCTGTATATCAATATTTGGTTTGTCTTAGTGTTTATACTATAGTTATAGATTTCTAAGGTTAAGAGTAGTACATTATTGGTTCTCATAGCACATCAATATCCAGTTTGTCTTGGATATTACTGTTGGTAATTTACTTGATATCACCAGGGTTACATCCTGTTGCTATTAAAAGGTTTTCTCTGTATACCAATACTCAGATTATCCTTGTGACATGAACAATACTGCAGTCCATTCCTGGACTAGTGGGTGCTGGGCCAATGACACTGCATACCCCTTCCCAGATTAACAGGGGTGGTCAATCTTGTGACAGGAGCAAAGGACTGTAATCATCCACACCGAGTGCATCTCTGAAAAGCAGACTAACTAAAAAGATCTTCATACTAGCAACAAAGTCTTTCTCTAATACATGACCACAAATCTCAGCACAAAATGGAACAAACAAAAAATAACAGAAGCCTGAGACAAGGCAATGGAATGCCTAGCAAAACTCCCAGCTGCCCCAAAGCTGATCCATGGGGCACTGTGGGGGGAGAAAAGCAAAAGCCACACACCCGAATTATTTGAAAGGATCACAGAGAAGATTAAAACACAGAAAAATAAGGTGCTCAGCAGACTCAAGAAGATATAACTAATCAGATAATGAAAGTAATAAAATGATCAGGGAGCTTACAGAAGACACTAATAAAAAGCTATCTGAGCTAAAAAAAAAAAAAGATACAAAATATGAATCACAGCTTAGCAAAGAATTAGAGTCTTTGAAAAAATTCCAAGTGGAAATCCAGGAGAATAAAACTTCTTTTGAAAGTTTAGGCAGCGGAAATGATGACTGTGAGGACAGAATATGAGAGACGATGGGGATGCTCTCAAAGACCAGTTAGAGATACCTTAAAAACAAGAGAACATTAAACATGGATCTAACAGCTGGTAAATAATGCAAAGAAGACTAATCTAAGATTAATTGGAATAAATGAAAAATTAGAAAACAGCACAAAGGGCATAAAAACTGTTTACAGAAATGCCGTTATTACTTATCATCTGTAAATTCACTTGGCTTTGTTGCAGTGACATTCATATAATTTAATAGCAATTTTTTCCTTTCTTTTCAGTTTTATAACCTATTCTTTCTTTTTCTTTTTTTTTATTTTGTTAACCAGAACTCCCAAAAAATGTTGAACAGTACTTAGAGTAGTATGCATCTCCATCTACTTCTGAATTCTTGATGTTACACCTTTCAGTATCTTTCTAGCTAAAAATCTCATTAAAGGTGGTATCTATTTGTAGCTTGCCATGCTCTGTATTTTAAAAATTACTAACAAATATTGAATTTTAAATAAAAAGTAGTTATAGAAGAAAACTGTCCAAATACTGGGAAAGAGCTAAACATACAGATAAGTGAGGCATATAAAACCTCGAATAAGTACAATCAAAATAGAATCTCTCAATGACACACCATAGTCAAAATCTCAGAAGAAGGCAGAATCCTAAAAAACTGTTGGAGAACAGCAGTAAATCACTCATAAAAGTAAACCCATGAGAATTACAGCAGATTTCTCAACACAGCCTTAAAGGCCAAGAGAACTTGAAATCAAGTGCATAGAGCCCTAAAAAGATAGCAACTTCCAACCCAGACTTATATATCCTGCAAAACTTCCTTTCACAATTGATGGAGAAATGAAGGATTTTTCTTAAAAAGAGCACCTTAAAAAAATCCATGATCACAATGAGCTATTCAAAAGAGTCTCAGGGCTGTCCTAGAAAGAGACAAGGAAGCCAACACTGCCACACTATCTAATAGAGTGAGAATACCGTACAGGATGAGTGGTTCGGACGAAAGGGGGAGAGGAGGAAATCGGCAGTGGGACAATAATGGAGTGACAAGAATAAGTCAGTACTTTTCAGTAATAACTCTCAATGTGAATGGTCTCAATTCCCCAATCAAAAGAAACAGATTGGCAGAATGGATCAAGAAACAAAAGCCTATGATATACGGTATACAGGAAACACATTTAATCCAAAAAGAAATGCACAAAATAAAAATCAAAGAATGGAAAACAATATTCCATGCAGCAGGAACCCCCCCCCAAAATCAAGAGTTGCTAGCCTAATTTCAGACAAAGTGGTTTTTAAGCAAAAACTGATCAGAAGTGGCAAAGAGGATCTCTACATGTTGGTTATGGGAACAGTCAACAGGAAGGGATAACAACTATTAACATATATGCAACAAACACTGGCATGCCCAACTTCATAAAACAAACACTGCTGGACATAAAAGATCAGTTAAACACCAAGACAGTTATAATAGGGGGCCTCAATAGCCCACTGTCACAAATACAGATCAACTAGACAAAAAAATCAACAAAGAAATGTCAGTGTTAAATCAAACCTTCAAACAGGTAGACTTAACATGTATCTACAGAATGTTGCACCCAACAAAAACAATACACATTCTCTCAGCAGTACATAAAACCTTCTCCAAAATAGACCATGCGCTATCCCATAAAGCATGCTTGAGTAAGTGCAAAAGAATCAAAATTATCCCATATGTATTATCAGATGATAGTGCACTGAAAATAGAAATCACCGGCAAAAGAAACCAGAGAAGTTATGCAAATGTATGGAAATTAAATAATACCCTCTTGAGTAATCAGTGGGTCACAGAAGAAATTAGACAGTTCATAGAATAAAAGGATAATGCCAGTGCAACATACCACAAATTATGGGACACAATGAAAGCAATTGTAAGAGGGAATTTTATACCTGTGAATGCACACATTACAAAAACAGAGCAAGCCCAAATAAATAACCTAATGATGCACTTCAAGGTCCTAGAAAAACAAGAACAATCCCAATCCAAAGCGAGTATAAGGAATGCAACAAATCATCAAAAAGATCATGCATCATGATCAAGTAGGCTTCATCCCAGGGATGCAGGAATCACTCAACACACACAAATCAGTAAAGGTAATACACTACACTAACAGAACCAAGGACAAAAATCACATGATCATCTCACCTGACACAGAAAAAGTCTTACAAAATCCAACATTCATTCATGATTAAAAAGCCCAGAAGAACATAGGTGTAGGAGACCTTTTCTCAGTCTAATAAAAGCTATTATGACAAACCAATGGCCAACATAATATTAAATGGGGAAAACCTGAAAGCTTTCCCTCTAAAATCTGAAACAAGACAAGGATATCCACTATAATCACTACTGTTCAATACAGTTCTTGAAAGCTTAACCAGAGCAATCAGGCAAGGAAAAGAAATAAAAGGAATGTAAATAGAAAAGCAAGAAGTCAAATTATCATCATTTGCAGAGGACATGATCTTCTATATAGAAGACCCAGAAAACTAACAAAAGACTTCTAGAATTATAACCAAATTCAGTAGAGTAGCAGAATACAAAGTTGATACACAAAAAATTAATAGTATTACTGTTATTAATAGCAATAATATACTCACTGAGAAAGAAATTAAGGAAACAGTACCTTTCAAAGTGGCATCAAGAAAAGTAAAATAACAGGAATTAGCCTAACCAAGGAAGTGAAATACCTCTACAATGAAAACTCTAATACTCTGTAAAAGGAGATTGAAATGGATATCAGAAAATGGAAGGATGTCCCCTGTTTCTGAATAGGAAGAATTAATATAATAAAAATGACCATATTTCCAAAACTGTTATATAGATTTAATGCAATCCCAGTCAAAATACCAATAGCATTCCTCACAGACCTAGAGAAAACAATCCTAAAATTTATATGGAACCAGAAGAGACCTAGAATAGCAAAAGCAGTTTGGCCTTTGCTTCCTGATGATGTGGCTTAGTGACGTATAAAATTAGGAGGACTTACTGTGGAAAATGTATGGTTTGGAGAAAAGGAGGGGTGGGAAGAGGAGATGGAATAGCGACCTCTGTGAAAAAAAGTAGTTTCTTGCTACCTGGTTATGAGTCTTGGTAGTGTTGGCAAGGTGGCAAAGGGAAAAGCTACCTTCTTTAATAAAATAGCACCCAAGATCACTAAAGTCGTCACTAGGAGGAAGAATCTCAAATTAAGGTAGAGCAGCTGAACCACAAGACCTAGACCTCCTGATTAGCAGTCTCAGAAGTCCTTTGTTTCCTAGGTAACCCAGCATCCCACTTAAATCTTATCCACCCCTGGATTCTTCCAGGTACTCTGTGGCCTACTTGCGACAAGGCCAGACCATTCAAACCAAATATCACTAAAAGACCAGGGAGAACAAAGACAAAATAAACCTAAGAGTCATACAAAGCTAAAAAGATCTGACTAACAAGACGTGGCTCACTTCCAGCGATCAATTTCCCCATTTTCATTCTTGAAAGGTTATGACATTCAAGTACCCCAGTGTGTAAGGTGATGACATTCAAGTAATTCTTTCTCTCCTAGCACTCATCCTACTGTCTGTGTGTCCTAGACATGCATGCATCCTGACTCATCAGAATTAAGACCAACGATGGGAAATAGGTTTTAATCTTTTATTCTGGCTCTGGTCAATAGGTAATGACTGACAGGGATGCTGAGTTGAAGTGGAGTCTGAGGTTTTATCATGGAGCAAAGTATGTGCTTGATTGGTGATGTCTGTGACAAATAATAATAAGGGAATGGGCAGAGAGTAGTGATGGGGCAGAGAGGAACAATAATCCCAGTGTCAGGTATAATAATCCCATCCTAGAGACATGCCAAGAGAGCCATGCAGAATCGTCTTTCACAACTCTGAGGACTTGATTTCTCTTCCATGAAGAGTACTTGAAATGATGCCCCCAATTCAAAGAAGACCCTCAAGTAATCATGGGGGCCCAATTGCAGTAGGCAACTATATTACGGTATTGCATAGTGACCTAAATATTCACACAGAACAAGCACACACGTTTTTCCATTAGCCAATTTTGTCTCTGGAATAAATTACAGTTTTCCCAGTATTCCTTTCAACCACACAGAACTTGGAGTTTCTCAGAGTGTAAGTGGCTATTACAAGCAGAGCATCTGGCCTTTCTAGGCCACTATAAGCTTTACGAAACAGTCTGTTCATGAGAGGAAAAGTCTGACTTGGTCTCATCGACCCTTATTCACAGTGCAGTTAATGTATAAGTGTTTCTTATTCCTAGTGATCTCAAAGAAGAAAGTTAGAAAAAGCCTTAGTGAGAGAAAGCTGTTGCTGAAGAGTATAAATTGCTAGTTTTAAAGGCAGATGGCATAAAGAAGACTAAGTAAAGGTGGAAACTAGTGGAAAAAGGAAAAAGTCATGAATGAGGAAGACCTAAAAAGAGAAAGATATTCTAGACAAAGAGGAATTGAGAGATCTTTTGGTCAAGCTCACAAAGGGCACAAGCAAAAGATTTAGACAGACAGTAAGACTAGACTGAAAATTAAGGTGCTGCAGCCAGCTTTAAATCTGCATCTGAAAATAGAGTTCCTATAATTTTTTGGCTTCACAAAAGCCCAGTGCAACACTCTAGACAAGAAAGTGATAAAACGTCACAGGTCAACCTTCTCATCCCATATGTAGCCCAGTGATGAGTGTTTATGCAATATGGCCAATTACCCTGCAATTTACTTTGTCAGTCAGTCATAGAGTTAATTACATGTTACTCTTGGGCACTGTTATACATAATGGCATGGCAAATAGTACTAAATTTAATGGTCCTTAGCATTCAGCTATTAAATTGATGACACAGCCACCTAAGTATTGATGAACATGGATCTTCTCCATCAAGGATAGTTTATGTTGCTGGGTAGAATAGGCTACCCCATTCCCCTTTATGCCAAGGCACTATTCACACTAACATAGGCAATGAATCTGTCAATAAAGAAAGAATAAATATATTTTGTCTTGTGTTTTAAAAAAATCCTCTGACCAAGAAAAAAAAATCCTCTGATAATTGCTGATCATGAGGAAATAGGAATCTTACGTCATTAACAAGAAGCTTAAAGGAAGTACGAGCTTACTAGGAAACATGACAAAATGGGAAACTAAGATGGATTCAGGAGGGACAACGTGACCCAACTATGGCCTTTCCAGGAGGAAACTTTGAGTGTTTCGACTCCCCACTTTTCCTCCACTCTCTGCAGCTCTACCTCAGTGACTCTACTCATCTGTCTGGTGCCGAGATGTCTTCCCTGACCTGTGGACTAGGTAAGGTGCCTCTCTTAGGTTGGC